>JAMKCH010063623.1:0-23561 GCA_023653785.1 Ophioderma brevispina
TAAAATCTTTACATTGGATCTTTATTAACACTCACCCATTTCCATCTAGGTCCGATTTTTTTCATGATATTTAAGCGTAAGTACTACCCAAGAAAATGTGAAAAATATTGCTTGCGTCAAAAACTTAAATTCCACGTGCTATCAAGGAAACAGATTTGTTGTAAAAATGTTTTTTCCTCTTGTAAGATGGGAACCAGTGGGGGTGCGCCATGGGGTTGCATGGGGGGGTATTTTTCCCCACCAAATTTGTCTTGCCCCACAGTTAGCCAGCCCCCACAGTTAACCACCCCCCCCCCCCCCCCGCTTCGAATTACCCGGTGGCACACATGCCGTTCTGTAGCTTTCTCCTGTGTGCATGTAACTCTTTTGTATCCTGCATGCCATGGGCATGCAAATTGAAACTTTGTTGTGAATTCATAAACTATGCAATTTTAGAGCTTATTTCCTAGAAAGTCATTGAATCTTAAATTTTTAAAATTTGAGCCCACTGCAATAGTCCTAACCAGAATGTGTTTTGAATCAATCCCATGGCTTCATTGCAATGTCCTATACTGTACTGTCCTAAACACATGTCAGTACTTAGGGATAAAAGTGTTCCACAAAGTTTAAGAACCACAAGCCATTTCATAATCAGGCAGAAAATTCCCTCCCTCGCTTTTGTGGGCTCAAATGATCATTAAAGTCAGGGTTGTATATGTGTTAAGAATAGGCTTTTTATGTGACACATTACCCCTACAATGGAGGTTGACATTTCCCCAAAAACTGATTCATTGGTGGGATTGACTCAAAAACACCTCTGAGTCTAAACATACCAGAAGTCTGAAATGAATAAGGTTAACAGTATCCTCAATCCATGTTTACATTAGCTTGATTAGCGAGCCTGTGCACGTAACTTTTCCATACCTGGTGCATTGTAAATTTTGAAGTTAACATTCACCGGTGCATGTAATTCTAAAATGTAATTCAAAGCCTGACCCCTACCACAACCCCACCCTACCACCCCCTCCCCAAGAAAAAAGATTGTTTTTGCAAAAATCAGCGATTTAGGGCAACACCAGCACTTTTGGGCCAACATTGGTTATGAATCTTTTAAATATGTTGCCCCTCCAGAATTTTCATTTTGTTCCCCCCCCAAAAAAAATTGCACTTTGTCCCCCCCAGAAAATGAGGTCGTGGTGCGCCGCCGACTGGGGGGACAAGAAACATGAGACAGATGTTGTTTACCACTAAACAGTTTGATATTGACAAGGAATTAACATACAGCCAGCAAAATTAATTCTATCATAGACTATCCGGATAACCATTGCAACTAATGAATTACAGCTCCTCATAGTCAATAAACATCACTAATGCTTCTGGTATTCTGAAGGGAGTCTTTTAGAACTGGTTTTAAACCAGGGTTAGCCTACATGAGTGGAGAAAAAAAAAAAACCTTTTTCCTTCCAACATACTTGTGGATGGGGGGCTGATTTGCAGCCCAATCCATAGGAATTTTTCTCACGCGTCCCAACATCTTCCTAAAAACTCCCCATACCTGTTTTTGTCGGTGTTGGCGAAACATCCCGATCTTTGTGAAAAGTGTCCTTTTGGTCTTGAGGGCTGGTCGACTATAACTGATTGATACGCCACATTAGAGCAGGCCGCCTAAACTTCTGTTTCCTTTGATCGTTTCTTCTTAGAGCAAGTGTTCACAATTTGGATCAAACTGTGGAGAAACCCTGGATTCAAAATATAAGCATTAAAGCACTATCAATACAAATACAATACAATTGTACAATTTCCCACTTGTGTTCATTTCTAACCAATCTACTTATAACAATTGTTAAAAATACTTTGAGGTCCTTGGATTGCTAGTGTCGCCTGCCGTCGCAGTTTGTAAATGATAGGCCTCATATGACCTTCGATCTTGATATCTTGACCAAGTATGAAGTAAAAGCAAACTATCGCAGTCAACCAAAACAGCTTTTGAGATACATGAATCCATACCTACTAGTTGTGGAATATTTTGTGAAACTTTCATACAATCTTGCAACCACGGTTTTCTTAAACAAAAATTGTATGAGGATTCCAAAAATCATGGGTGTCAGTTTTTAAAAATGTGTTCTTGGATGTATTGCAGGGGGAGGAAAGGTTCTATACAGGTCAAATATAAAAGGGGGCAAAATGTGTTTTAAAGTATTTACCCACCAGTTCAGTACCTTTTAAGTGTTAAGATAATGTATAGTTTGCCCTACCGTAGGGTTATAGTACAAGAGTTACAAGGCAAAATGGGTTCAAGGTCACACTGGGGGTAAAATTTAAGAATCATCAGTTTGTTTTAAAAATGGTGCCAAATTGTTCGTCTTACTCGGCCCTTTCATGGCAAAAGGGCCACCCTGCAAAACCAATGCATTATGGGATACATTTTTCTTTTTAAATGTTGAGCCTAAGTAATGCTAAAAATATTTTTACAAAAATATGTATCCCATAATGCATTGCTTTTGCAGGACAACCCTTTCAAGGGCGAATGCTAATAACGAGAATGCTAAAAAAATGCGTATTTATCATAAAATAAGCGATTTTGTAATTAAAATTGGGATCCCAGATTGGACTTAACGGCGGAGCTGGAAATGCTACGTTTATGTCCGTCCATGATGAAATAGTGCCACCTCAAGAAAATAACCTCTAACTTGACTTGTCTAATGGATGAGCGTAGAAATGTACATGGCGCTATTTCCCGGCTATTTCACATTGGAAGGCTGTTTCCAGCAGCCATTGAATTATTATTGATATTAATTATCCTAATTACAAAATTCCTTCGTTTGTGACACATAGACATTTTTTAGCTTAACCATTCACAGGTATAGTTTACTAGCCCGTTACCAATGCAACCGTGTAAGAACCTCAAAATTTTTGAAAAATTGAGGGCGGTCTTCAAAAAAATGTACTAATATTGCTTTAAGGCATTTCTGAAGCCAAATACAAGGTAAAAAATCTATTGACTGTCTAGTCTATATGAAACTACTATTATGACACAATATTTGGGTGCCTCAAAAATCTCTTGTTGCACCTTTAATTTATCATTATACTTCTTTTTTATTTAATACTTTAGAATTATTTTATTAAACTTTTAATTGTTAATTTTGTAAAAATATTTCGATTGTAAATTAAGTTTTTCACTTTGTTATTTTAAATTTTTATTTAGTTTATTTGTTGTGGCCAATAGGACAGTGTGTGTTAAATTAATGTGGCCGGCCACATTTGGAGACATTTTCTTTAATAATATCTATTATTGTTATATTGTTGTTATATTATTATTATTGTTATATATTGTTGTTGTTATTTCATATCATACACATCACCACATTAACAATTTCAACCCCCCCCCCCATCACCATTTACCATATGAAATATTCAGCACTGACGGGTTCGATGATGACTCAATATTGAAACAACTTCCCTAACAATTCTTCCAAAATTGCACCTTTTCCTGCACCAGGGTTGTAGCTAGCACATTTTTAGTGGTGGGTGTTATTTGACAAAAATTTAATATATTTTATAATGGTATGCCTAAAATTGTCAACATTTGCATAAAATGATTAATATTGTCCATTATATGTTCTTTGAGTGGTGGACTCTAGAGTTAAAATTGGTGTTTAGTGGTGGGCTCTGAAGCTGAGTGGTGGGCTCTGCCGCCCACCACCGCCCACTGTAGCTACATCGACACAATAAAACAACAATATAAACACAAACCTTTTGGCCCTAGGAAAAAAATCATGCAGCACATATTCCATTCCGTTTCTATCCCCAAATATTGCTCCCTCTAATCGCTAGCCGGGATCGCTAGCTTAGTCATTTTCCACTTTTTCAATGAATCATAAGAAAGCTTTAGGCCTACTGTCTTCTGTCCACAACATCTTTCGACTCTCTAAACTTACAAAAGAGTGATGCTCAAATGCCACGACGGAATTGGGTAGACACGTAGCTCAGTTCAAACACATGCATAAGACAGCCCATTTGTCGTGGTGCGAATAAGAAGTAATTGTTAGCAATTGGCACCACCACGGTACGAATAGCCACTTCGCAAACTTTAAGCTCATGGTGGACCCCTTCCCGACCTACGATTGAATTTAAATTTGGAGGGGAAATTTTTTTTTTTAATTTTCGGTTTTTTTGTTTTTTTGTTATAAAATGTTTGACATTAGGGGCATTTAAATTTGTATGTACCCTAATGCCAAATGAAAACGTTCATCATTGTAAAAAGTGTCCTTTTACTAGTCTAGGGCTATCGTAGCGGAAAAGCCAAGCAACCTCAGGTTGGAACGATCAGAAAAATAAAATGTATGGCCAACATTCCAAAATGGTGGTTTTGGTACAAAGAAGCTATAATATTGTAGTTAATTACATGTGGATAGGTTGCTTACTTAAGGTGCAACGATAGATTTTGAGGCACCCAAATACTGCGTTCATAATAGTAATTTTCATTCGATTAGACACTCACTAGATTTTCTTACCTTGTATTTTGGAGACAGAATGTCTTAAAAGAGAGAAAAAAGGTGATTTTAATTTGCTTATATTTCAATAGAAAACATAGTCTGAATTTCGTATTTGCTCCTAGATACGAAATTAAAAATCTCACAATTTTGAACCAAAGAAACTTTTCTTAGCTTAATCCTTTCTGATAGGGATCCATTTTTATGGAAAGCTTTATAAGGGCAAAATCAGTACTTTTGATTTTTTAAGGGACACCTGATATGTGAAATCTCTCGTTGCACCTTTAACTAGGACTAGAAATAACAAAGTTATAGTAAAAAATGACTTCTTTTTAAGCACAGGATGAGCTCCAAAACTTGTGACCACCAGCTGGCAACTGCACTGAACTATGAGTATTGGGTTCACTGAAAGCTGCTGTGTGTTTTAGCCAAAGTGGTCTTTGTTTTGCATGGATAGTGAACCGGTAATACAATTACAAGGACTTGTGCAACACAATGGTGGCATTTCTTTGGCATGGTCAGTGAGAGCACAATAACTAACTCCACACAACAAGTCAATCGCTTAAATTGCACCCAATTGCATGGATGTGTTAAGACGTGGAATTTTATATAGTTGCTACATTTAAACTTACCTGATGGTGATCTGTACTAGGATTGCATTCTCTCTGAGATAATGTATACCATTCCAAAGTCTACACCGATACTATATCGCCCAACCCTAAGCGCTAAAAGAGAAACCAGCCCAACCCTTCCACTTCCATCTGTTTGCCATTTGGGATCGTCCGTGTAATGACGCAGATTTTTTGCGCTCTACTAACCGTTAGGTAATTTTTTACTTTTCCGGCTTCGGGGGATTTTGGTCCCATCGTGTTTTGTGTAAAATCCTTCCTGAGTCTGGGTTTTTTGTTTGTACGGGTGGTTTTAACCGTAATTCAAGTCCCGCGAAGCTGGAATTTTTGAATGAATTTCGTTTGTGTCACATCCTAATGAATTCGACAGCCTGTACTGAATAAGCTTCATGTTGAAGGTTGTGGTTACAGTATACTGAATTCATTGCGAATTTTTGGTCTTGAGTTTTAATTCAGGAACCCCCCTCGTTGGATGTCATTTTGACCTGAGAGGTGTCAATTCAAAATTCCTATGAAGACTCAGTTTTATCTTTTTCCTATATATTTAGGAGACTGTCTTGTTTTTGCCTTTCGATGCGAGTTTCCACAAGTCATGTATGTCGCCCGGTGTACGGCTGTTTCCCCTGAGCGTCCGTCTATCATAACAATGACTATCATTAACATTCAACCAATCACATCAAATTTATTTGAACTTCTCATGGATATCACTTAGAAAGCCAGATTTTAAATAATAATACATTTTTAAGTATGCCATTATTTGGAACTATTTTTTTAAGAATATTTTCTTTTTTATATTGTTCTTGTTTTTTTGGAATGCTTTTCTTTTCAATTCATTCATGTTGTGGTAAGTCAATCCTTCTAATCACACAGATGAATGAAAATTTAGGAACTGAATGAAATGAAATTTGGTGCGTCGTTTTGCACATTCGATTGTACTCAAGATATGGTAACTTATTTTTTTCAGACTTAACACAAAGTTACAGTTTACCCAGAACCTGTGAAGCAGGTTCACACATGGGTATCTTTCGACTGGTGCTTCTGTTTGGGCGCATTAGGCTCGTTACGAAAATTATACAAATATCTACTAAAGCTTACCCGAACCTCACGCAAGGTCACAATACGGTAATCGTTTCGACTTGGTGCGCCTGTGCAGGCCATTCGGCTCGTTACGAAAATTATCAAAATATAAACAAAGCTTAACCAGAACCTCAGAGCAAGGTTCACATACGGGTAATTTTTGGAATGAATTTTTCCGTTTTTGTGTCACATCCCTATGAATCCGACAGCCCTGTACGGAATTAGCTTCATGTTGAAGGTTTGTGGTTTGCAGAATACTGAATTCATTGCGAATTTTTTGTCTTGAGTGTTAATTCAGTGATCGTGGATGTCATTTGACCTAGAGGTGTCAAATTCCAAATTCCTTGAAAAGAACTCAGTTTATATAAAATTTTTTTTTTGCAAAAAAAAATTTTTTTTCTATATATTTTAGGAGATGTCTTGTTTTTGCCTTTTTCGATGCGAGTATCCACAACAAGTCATGTATGTCGCCCGGTTTACGCTGTTTCCATGAGAAGTGTCCGTCTATCTAACAATGATCCTATTCATGATCATCAACCATCATCAAATTTATTTGAACGTCATCAGTGGATATCAACTTAGAAAGCCAGTTTAAATAATAATACATTTTAAAGTAAAGCCATTATTGGAACTATTTTTAGAAATAGTATCTCATTGTTCATTGTTTTGATGCTTTTCTTTTCAATTCATTCGGTTGTGGTAAGTAATCCTTTCTAATCACAAAGATTGAATGAAAATTTAGGAACTGAACTGAAATGATAATTTGGTGCGTCTGTTTTGGTACATTCGATTCTTCAAGATATGGTACTATTTTTTCAGACTTACACAAAGTTACAAGTTTTACCCAGAACCTGTGAAGCAGGTTCACACATGGGTATCTTTCGACTGGTGCTTCTGTTTGGGCTCTTTCTGCTCGTTACGAAAATTATACAATATATACATAAAGCTTACCCAGAACCTCAGCGCAAGGTTCACATACGGGTAATCGTTTCGCTGTTGTGCGCCTGTTCAGGCCATTCGGCTTCGTTACGAAAATATACAATATAAACAAATCTTACCCAGAACCTCAGAGCAAGTTCACATACGGGTAATCGTTTCGACTGGTGGCGCCTGTTCAGCCCATTCGGCTCGTTACTAAAAAGATACAAATATAAACAAAGCTTACACAGAACCTCAGAGCAAATGTTCACATACGGGTAATCGTTTCGACTGGTGCGCCTGTTTAGGCACAGCGGCTCGTCACGAAATTGCAAAGAAAAAAGTCCTGATTTATAGTCCTATATCGTGACTATTTAATGATTCCTACTACCAATTGTTTCCCCCTTTTTCCCTTACCTTGTCCTTATTTATACTATGTTCAATAACACTGCTGTTGCCCCAAGTCTCCTGTTCGTCGCAATTGGGACTAGGGAGAACATAAACTACCGTTATTCATCGTTAAACCATTTTAAGCCTCCTTGGGATATTAGGCCGCTGTTAGAAAATGCAATCAAATCTCACATATGTGGTGCAACATCCTATTGCCCATTTCTTTCTCACCAAGGAGTTAAATTACGACATCCGTTCCTGCTGTGTACCGGGTCCAAAGACGGAGGGGCATCCTTCTCAAAAAGTGGAATAGTAGAAAGTATGGATAAAACGGAAAGACAGGGGGGAAGGGCAAAAAAGACCGAAATAGAGGCGGCCAGGGGGGCAAATCACAACCGCTGTGTACACCTCACACAAAAAAATTGAGAATTGCCCCCGTCACCATCCCGCTTAGTCAACCATTTTCCCCCCCTACATTGGTATCCCATTCTACATCTACCCTATGATATCACTTTCTCAACACGTAACCACTGTGTATAACATTGAAAGCAATAATCCCGCCGCACGTTTGATATAACCCCGTCGGTTACAATTTGGACCACATTGCAGAGCCCACTGATGATTGGATGAATACGTCTTCGTGATGCACTATCAGAACACAATCTATCCTAAGGAAAATGCGGCACATCCTAACATGAGGTGATAAACATTTGGCCACACCGGACCCATAATGTGATAACTGCGGATCCTCCCGCCAGGACTGATGATGGATAAAATTCTTGCTGCACACCTAGTCACCTACATTACTATAACAACTGTGCCACATTAACGCCTATCTGATAACAATTTGCGCCCTACCTAGGTGGTAACTAGACCTGTCTGGCCCTATTCTCCTAGCTGGCCTAGATACCCTCTCTGCCCACCGAACGCCCTAGCTGGATTAAACCTCTGCCGATTTACCAACCCCATAGGGGGGGATAACCCATTGGACCCGAACCACATATGGTGGAGCACCGGCGGCCCGCGACCCGAGGGGGCCTGGGGGTCCCTTCCCCCGACGGGGACGCTCACGGGCCCGCCACGGCGTGGGAACCGGGGGGCACCAGACCCGGGAGCCCTGGCACGCCCGATGAGAAACCCTTGCCCTAGCCCTAAGTGATAACCGTGGGCCGGGTGAGACCTAGGGATACCCTTGCCCTAAGCCCGATTAGTAAACCGGAACCCGAAACCGAGTGAAGTAAACCGTTCGCCCCTAACCCTATGCGTAACCGTTGTCCTTAAGAAAAGAGAGCAAAAAGGGGAAGAGAAAAACCAGAAAGGGAGATCAAGAGAGTGGTAAAAGTCAGAATAAGGAAAATAAAGTTTGAAACAAGAAAACATAGGCGTAAATATGGGTCACTCAATAAACCACTAGGGATAAATAGGTGTCAAAGAAAATCGTAAGGGAGACGATGTGAAGAACATAGTGATAACGTCGGAGAAGAAGCCCTAGTGTAACCCGTGCCCTAACACCTCAGTGACTATCACCCTTCGCCTCTCAGCCCTAGCGAGAACGTCGTGGGTGCCCCACTAAGTAGAACTGGGATCACCCCATGCCCTAGTCTCCGATATGAGATGAACTCTCCGAGCCTATGACCGAGTTGGACTGTAACCTGGGCGTACTAAAAAAATCTAGGGGACAGAACCCGGTGCCCTACCAACACTAGGTGAGCAACACAGTAAGGCAGAATTTTACACGCCCCCGTTCATGAAAGTTTTATTCTTTTCTAGGTTCCAATCCATTTACCCTTACACCCTCCTTCTCACTACCCTTCTCACCCCTTCTCTTTCCCCTGTTCCACATGCGCAAGACCCATGAACAAATCCCTTCTTACTGCTGCAGTTCCGATCAATCATGTCAAGATAAATTCCCCCACAAGGCAAAGCGCTTTACAGCATAGAGTTAAAAAATGGTTTATAAGTATTCTTCCAGTACTTCAGTACTCAACCAAAGCACCTTGGTGTCAGTAGCGGCCACGACCCCTATGTCCACAACTTTCTTTTCCTCTGAAAGCTTGAAGGGGGGAAAAAAACTGGTCAGGGCCAACAAAAAGTTAGGCTCTTCACTTGTGTGTATTGGGTCCAACGGATCCACAATGTCCCACTGGCTCTAACATCGCTTTAAGGACGGAACGTTTTAATTTTTTGGGATTCTACCCACTTTAGAAAAGGTTTGACAATCAGGTTTCTATATTCCGAAATAACCTAGTAATCACACCAAAAATACAATAGAGGACGAAAGAAGGGAGAAACTCAGATAAGAACAAGAACGAGTGCGGGACGTAAACGATCGAAAGGAGCGGATCGGGAAGATCTATCGTTAAGTCTTCATAAAGATCAATCAGGTGGTTCGTTAATACTTTCCACGGGGAATCTATATTTAGGTGACAATACAACGATGAGCGGGGCAGTCCAGGGAGAAGAGATCCGGAGATAGGGTCACCCCATCCAGTGCCCTGATAGTGTCCGCATAGTATGAGTAGGGGGATACCAAGAGAATCGATTGGCAGCTCCTCAGCATGAGACATATGGACGGTCAATCCCATCGCTTGTAAAAATAGAGATCCTTAGAGAGGGGGTGGCATCCACTTCGGAGTACCAGCAGGTAATTCCCAGTCCACAAACGTGTACAGTCAGGGCCCAGATACTGGTCTAAAATTCTTGTTCTTCTTTGGTTGCCTGGGGATGATGGTTCTTCTAGCGATAATATGTCTAGTTTACTGTCGAGTTATTTTTGAAATTCTTGTTTTCTGCTCCAAGTTCTCTCCTCGAGGTTCCTAGACATTGACGCGTGTTTAGTCCGTAATTCCTTTTTAATTTTCCGACTTGTCTTTTCAATTTGTCCGTATCACTATGAAAAATATCCATGCTCGAACTCCGGACTAGCGTCAGAGAAGAGGGGGACCAGAGCCGAGGACAATCGGGTTCGGTTTGTTATTGTTTTCTTAAAATTAATTTGGGTCCTCTGCAAGCCTTCGTGCCGGTCCATTCGAAAAAAGTTCAATGACCAAAGGCCGGATAGTGAGGAGAAAAGCGGAAGACAGTAAAAAAAGGCAAACAGATACCTATTTACCTCTTTCTTTCGTTACACGGGGTGATGGCTCAAATGCTCGAAGTTACGTTTCTTCGTATGTTATTGTTCTCGCGTGATCATTCTCAGAAACATAACCGCGCAAGCGGAACAAACCAAATGAAATAGTAAGGAGATTGGAGAAAAGTGCCTTTTTTTGGGTCGTTCTCACGCAGGCGCTTTATACCTTCTTGTCATCTTCAACACACCTGCAAGCAAAACAGAAGCGAGTCCCGCACCCCACTTATATCTGTTACCCAACTCCTCTTCTGCTCCGCCCTTTAGCGCGCCCTTTTCCCTTCTGGTATTCTGGCTGCTCCGTTCTCGTCGTTATTCTTCCCCGTGCTATTTGTCCCCCGTCAAATCGTGTTGGGCCATCTTTGGTTGTTACCAATTTGCGCGCCTTCCTCTTTACTTTATGTCTGTTTTCTCTGTCACAGCACTCTCGACGATCCCTACCCCCATTCCTGTTGCCCCGAGGATCTCAAAACACGTCCACCCCCTGACCGAACCAAATCATGGGGTAACTGGGGGTGGAAGGGGGGACGGGGGGAAATGGGGCGCGGCAAGAATTGTCAAATCAGCGAACGGGAAACACAGTTGGGGCGACGCAAAGACAAAGAGTACGGAAATAGGATCTACGGGCTAGAAATATTCTCGACAAAGTCACGGCGTTTCTTTGTCAGTAAACACAGTTTATTTAGTTAAAGTTTCGCAAGCTCAGAAAAGGAAAAGGGGGAGGGGGAAAGAGGAAAAGGGAGAAAAAAGGAAAAGGGAGAAGGGAAAGGAAGGGGGGGGGGGAAAAAAGAAAGGCATCAGGCTCCTCCCCCGTATTTATTCCTTCTCTGCGGTGATGGGCTTCTAATGTCTTTGTGATCTGCTGTGTTGCCGTCCGCCCCGTCTAGGCTCCCTTGGGTGGCCGGCGGGGGGGTGCTTATCGCATAAGGGATATCGTTACTGAGGTGAAGAATTCGTGGCGTCCCGTCCAGTGGGGTAAAGGATAGATCCTTGGTAAATCGCCTGGTGGAAAATGTGGTGTTTACACGGATGGTTTTAAAAAAGAATAGTTACAGCCCTCTTCATTTTATAATATGAAGCAGTTTGTCTGGCCATTTTGGTGTCTAGCAACTGTCCCACGGTGCATCTATCTACTACTTATTTTAACGGTGATAGTGGGGTGTCTGCTTCTCAGATTCTGTCCCCTTTTAAGCTTGGTTTATAGTTCTGGTTTTTCATCATGACAGGGATGTATTACGGAGTACACGAGGGTGAGGGTGGTGGAGTGAATCCCGCGGTAGCAGGGTCGTCGAAACTAGGTCAATGAAGTGGGGCGGTTGCAACAAAGTAGAATATGTGGATAACTACAATTGCGACGCCACTCGGGTGCGGATCCTTGTTGGCTTCATCACCAAATCCAGGCGTGGGCAAACCCGGACTTCTATATTTATCAAAGCATTTTTCCGTGTATTATACTGATAATCACTGTTAGTTGCGTGTTTTCAGTTGGGAGGGATATAGGGAATCCTGTATTCTAAGGTAATAGTCTGTCTTTAAATTTCCTAGGCTAAGATTCGAAGTCTGAGTAGTACAGGAGTAAAAAATATCTGTTAAGGGATGAGGAAATTCTGGGTCTAAGGAATTCTGGGTGGAGAAGCTTGTTCTATAATTTGCTGTTCCAAGGAGTTGTATGGGTTACAGAGAGGTTCTTCATTAGTTGTCTCGTGGTAAAGACTTTGTTTTCAGCGGGGAGCTTTGCGGTTGTAGAGATGTGGGTGTGTAATGTGACAAAGTCACCCTATACAAATTTTAGAAATGGTGGAGATAGAGGTTTGTAATACGGGGAAGATGTTCAAGGGCCTAGATCCTCCACTCAAGGAAATGGGTTGGTCGGTATTCTGGTTCATAGGGTCGTGGTCCAGGGGGGTATATTGTGAGGGGCTTCCTCAGTGACATGTGTGCGGGTCTGGTGGGGGGGGGTGAGACAATAGGTGCAGAAGGCAAAAGCAGGTGGTTGTTTAGTTTTTCCTATAGCAACCCTGCTTACCCCTTTTCTTATCGTAAGCTGGTCATCATGGTAAAATAATCGCTTTTGTTTTGTGTGCCCTTGCTATTATAAAAATATCTACTTCTACTATTTTACCTCTATATTAATTTTAATTCATGTGGCACAAAGTGGGGTTTGTTGGTCTGGGGGTTAATAATACCGTTTTTAATGGTCTAGCGGGTGGGGGCGGGGTAACATATCAGGCTTTTCTGCATGAGTTCGACCGATCTTGTGCGGGGCGCGCTCGCATAAAAAGACTGTCTTTTTCACGGACCCGGCTGCATGGCTTTCCGAGGGCGCGAAGTTGGATTGTGTTCGAAAAAACTGCGTTGGGATCAACCAGTACACAAACTTGGTGTCGTCATTCGGCTCGCTTATATTTTGCCCCCATCATTTTTAGATAATCAGAAATCTTTGGTCTCAGACTTGTTCCCGTATTCATTGTGCCTACCACTTCTTGGTTTGTTGTAATGGATGTGAGGAGACAGATGTTGGAGAGAATTAGGTAATACAGAAAAATGGCCCATAGATTTTAAATTCCTGGCTGCAGTCAGTAAGTTGCTACTGACATTGGGAGATTCTACATATTCGCGACGGGGGTCTCCTCTTATCCATGTGTTTTAAGGGTTTTTCTTGTCCTGTGAAGGATAGTAACTGGCTGATAATCAGGTTATATCATGAGCCTTTCCAGTCTTTTTCAGTAATGTTGGGCCGGTTCTGGATGCTTAGTCCTCAACGTGCATATTAATTAACCCCTTGTTAATACATCGCGAGTGGTATGTGGATGCGCCCAATAACAACAAGACCGGATGTGAGTATGAAGCCGTCCCCCGGGGTCACGGTCTTAAGAGAGTCCTCTCACACATCTCCCTCTATATTGTAGTGCAAGGATTTGGGTTCTCCTTTCTTAGGTAGGTCACTATTTAAGAGTGTTACTTTGGTTACAAGCAGACTTTATTTGCCCAAGGAGTACCCATATTTGGCAAGAATACACTACGATTTGGTCCGCTGTTTGAAGTCAGATTTTTCGTGCATTCTGTTTTTCAGTCAGAACCTATTTACCTAAACATAGATCTGTATCTCTTCGGTCTCCGCTCCATACCATTCCAAAACAATCACTAGTTATGGGAGAGCGGTTTGGCATTGCAACTTTTTAGCTCTCTTCTCGAGAACTGGCAGGATTATCTACCTTTTCCTAACCTCAAATTTTCCCTTTGTCCTTAAAGTCTTTGCAAATGTTCCGATATTCCTGCGAGCGTGTGTCCTTATTTTTCCTTTGCTCTGCTTTTGGAAATGCAAGTTGTTTTTCTGTGACTCTTTGCAATTCTATTGGTCTAATTTCCCCTTCTCTCCCTATCTTAGATCACCTCCTATGCTCATGTCCGAGGTGCATGTCATTGTTGTTACTTATGTCTGGCTTGTCTGAACATGTTATAAATCGAAGTAGGTTTTTCTCTTAGAATCTGTTTCCACCTATTTACAATAGATGCTGTAAGTTCTTGTAGTGACGCTCTGTTCAATATTACACAGCGCCTTCCATACTTTGAGGTTCATAGGCCTACTGATTTGACAGTTTTTGAAGTAAGTATTATATACCTCCAGTTTCGCTTTTGGCTGTCGGTTTCTCTTGATTCTTAAATTAAACTGTTCTTGATTGGCCTTTGGGGTCCTGGTCTGGCTTTAGCTGAGGAAAAGAGACCCTTGGAATTTAGTCATTGGAATGTCAGGTGTTTTACCTTTTTATTCCCCTAATGTCCAAACTTGGCCAGTGCTAATTGTGGGAATGAAAATTTATTTTTGACTTAATCCCCTCTTGTCTCTCTAATTCCATAGAAGTTTGTGAAGCAATAGTTCTCCCGTGCCTGCCCAGTTTCATAATCTGTTTGTTTGTATATGCTAATACAAAATTATATCAGTAACCGTAAGCCTTATCATGCGGTATCTGAGTTACCCCCAAAAAGGGCAGTGGTGGTGTAAGGCTACTATTTAATACTGGTGCATATAGCCCGGCATGTGTATCTTCGTATTTAAGTTATTGATCCTACTCCATGCTGTTCCTTTTGAATCCATGCAAGGAGCATGTTTGTCCAAACTCGCTCGTCTTTGAGAGTGGGTAGGATGATAATTGCTTTGGTTACTTATATTTGTTATAGACAAATCTTATAAGTACTGTAAAGTACATATATCGGCCTCTTGTATTACCGATATTCGGCATCGTTGGGAGGTGTATGGGTTGAAGATTAAATGAACCGTTTTTTGGACTTATTTGGCGTATCTGTGTTTTATGCCATGAGTCATCCGGAGACTGGTGACCACCTCCTTTTTCTAGCAGTCTAATCTGTAATGCAATCCTAGTAAGATCACCATCAGTTAAGTATTGGACATCGTAGCTAACCATTCAGGGGCCCTTTAGTGCCCCTTTGTTAGTAAGATTAGGTTTAATACTTACCTGAATGGTGATCCGGCCCTTCCCATCCCTTTTCCCCCTAAGTATCCTTCGCCTTGCTTCTTGTAATTTTGGCGAAATTAGAAGTGAAGGGTTTTGGGCGGTTTCTCTTTAATGTCTTAGGTGTTGGGCGATATATTATCGTGTAAACTTGTGGGAAGTCGCACATATCCTCAGGAGCGATGCAGTCCCTAGTAGATAACCATCAGGTATGTATTAACCTAATCTTACTAACAAATGGGGGGCACTAAAGGGCCCCTGATGTGTTACCAGTATTGACCTAGCAGACACCACAAAAACAACTACGCGCAGTCCTTGTGTTCCTAACAAGGCGCGGTTTACCCGCACAATTGGTCTACATTTTTACATGCCTGCCGAGCCTAAAAAAAGGCTGCCGCGGGTTGCCCAGACCAAATTTGGGCTACTTTTCATAGTTCCAAGGCTGCGGGCACTGTCTTGTGGGGGGGTCGTGCAGGGCCCGCGGGCACCCGTTGATCCCCTGTACATCATTTTATTTCGAGCTCCGAGAAAGTTTTTAAAAGGTCCCTAATTGATTAGCGCTTCCCTAGGTCCTTTCTTCTGAAATTGCTTTACCTGTATTCACTACAGGGGATAGTCGCTCGGGTATAGACAACAATAGTCAAACAAACCCTCAACTCATCCCCGGCTATCTGGTAGCTTTGTGTTTTCCTTACAACACGACGGGGAGTAGGTTCTCACTCAGGTATGGACACAACGAATTACATAATGTATCCCAACAAAAAGTGACCGTCATGGGTGGTACACGTGAGAGGGCAATTTAAACCTTGCTAAGCTGTTACGATGTGCTCCTTACACGACGGGGAGTAGGTGCTCACTCAGGTGTAACAACAAATAATTATCGTAACAAAAAGTGACCGTCATGGGTACAAGGGTAGGGCTCATTCCCGGCTCACTGGGGTCGTGAAACGTGAGAGGGAAATTATACCTTGCTAAGCTGTTAGGCTGTAAGTAAAAAGGATACGCCGCATGCATCCTTTTCTGTTGCGAATATAATCAAAATGATTTGGTAAATTAATTTAAGTGCCGCCACTGCCGCGGGTATGCTCTGACATTATCAGATCATAAAGAAATAAAGAATAGAGAGAAAAAAAAAATAAATATAAAATAAGTAAAAAATAAATATAAAATAAATAAATAAAAAATAGTTATATAATAAATAAAAAAGAGTTAAAAACCAGACTAAAATGGCATTTCTTCGTAAAAAATAGCGCCCTCACATCACTAAGCGGACAGTGACAAAATTGGGGGGCTACTTTTGGCCTTTGCCGGCGGGTAGGCGCGACCCTTTGCCGCGGGTAGGCGAAATTTTTGTTGGCAACACTGACTCAAGTTGAAATAGAGCTGAATGTCGCCACCAAAGGCAGGGCGTCTGGTTGTTCCTACCTCAGGCTATAAATCTGCTGCTACACGTTTTTAAATACGCTGTTCTGCAAACCTAAAATAGAGCGGTCCGTAAAGAAAACATTCCGATTAAAGATTGCGTCTGATTTGCTTGTATATTTACGGTTGCAT
Source organism: Ophioderma brevispina (assembly GCA_023653785.1). Classification (NCBI taxonomy): domain Eukaryota; kingdom Metazoa; phylum Echinodermata; class Ophiuroidea; order Amphilepidida; family Ophiodermatidae; genus Ophioderma; species Ophioderma brevispina. Next base: position 16,640 of record JAMKCH010063623.1, read on the forward strand.
TGCGAACTAGGTGGGCCTGCGTTGCAGAAAAATTCGACAATGGACTTTGATATGTAAATTAGTTTCTCACCAGTCGAAACGGCATTTGCAACAACACGACTTAAGCTTCAGATCGGATTAACTTTTTGGCAAAGACTAATACAACAAAGCGCCGCCCCTGTTATAGCTTCCGTTTGTTTAGCTGCCCGCATCCGGTATGTAGTGATGCCTCACTGCCGAGGCTACATACACGGCAAAAAGCGCCCGCCGGCGGCCGTGTATGAAGGGCACAAGAGCCGGCAGCCGTTTGGTTTGGTTTGATCATAGAGCATGAGAGATAGAATAATAAGGCTAGAGGTCGGACTTAAGTTTGAGTGGCTCTAAAAATGTTTATTTACGCATCTACCACCTATATTTGCTAGTAATCATGTCAATTATTAACTCATATGGAAGTTATAATCTAACATTGTTTGTATTTTTTTTGGAAATATTACTTTTGTTATAAGTTTATTAATTTTAATTTTTCTTATATGGGTAGTATTTTTAATTATTTTACCATTGTTTATGTTATTATTAATTTTATTTTTATAGATTTTTGTTATTGCTTTAAATTTTGATAAGTATTTTAGTAGTGTTATTAATATATTTGTATTTTTATTCAATGTTTATATTTTAAAATATTTGTAGTTTTTATTAATTTGCAATTGGTTCTTTTTATTACTTTTGAATGTATCTTGAATTTGTCTTTTACTTATTTTTAATCTATTTTTTGGTTTTGTATTTAGTTTTTAATTGAGTATTGTTTTTAATTTTTTAAATCATTTTCATATTTATTATTATCTTCGTTTTTATTTGTTTAATCTTTTTATTTCTTTTATCTTATTTTTTTGTTCGTATTTTTAATTGTTTTTAAATTAGCATCGTCTTTATTGGTTTCAATTTTGTTTTATTTTAACTCATGTTTCTTTCATTTATTGTCAACTGTTATTTTACATTTTTATTTTGTTACTTTCCTTTTATTTAGTCCTAACTACCATTATTTTTTTTATATTAGTACGTTTGGGTAGAGTAATGCAGGCTTAAGCAACTATTTTAAAAGAGGCACTAGATCCCATCTTTGGATTTGCCTTTGCCTCACGTGAGCGTTGTGATTTCATAGCATCTCCTGTATTTAATTTTAAAAGTGGCTCTGACATTGGCGTTACCATTTGTTTCTATTCTGTGTAAACTGTACAAAAACAATCGACAATCCCCACTTACATCCAAACGATGTACTAAGACCACCCCTTATGAAATTTTTTATGGTTCCTGTGTATTGAAAGCGGAACTAAATTGTCGGCAAGGACGGAGTCATTCACGATGAATGACTACGACCCCGCAAGACATGTATGAGGTTACAATTGCTCGCCATCGTGGCTATGATACACAAACAAATATTGGGACCAGGAACACGTCCCCGACATGCATGAATGCGAAGTCTGTAAACTGCAATAGCTTCGACATTGTCAGCTAGTGAATTAAATTTTAAGATTGTTTTGTCTACACTCTCCATTAATAAGTAAATTTTCATTGGTGCTAGGTGAATGCTATACTGAAATGGAATATTTCAATAGTATTTGGGCCTTTTTAAAGCTGTGATTTTATTGAGCATGGCTAGCTCCGCCTATAAAGGCTAAATAGAGCAATAAGGAACCCAAACACATGTTGATTGACAGAAAAACGAAGTTGCCGTGTAAATAGTCTCCGGGTTTTAACAGCACGGCAGCCGTGTATATAGTCACTGCCTAACTTTTTTCAACTGCAGTCCTGAGGATGCTTTTAGGCAAGATACGGTTCTGTTTTGTTTAACTTTCCGCCCATGGTGCATTTACTTTTAACCGTAAATGCTGTGGCATACCGTTGAATATTTCAAACAAGGCATGATGATGATGCAAGTCTGGTCTCGGAAAGAGTATCCATTTTAACAGATCTGTTCTCAAAGTCGGCAAATCTTGTTTTGCAGCCCCCGCAAATATGACGTCACATTTGAAAACCCTAGCTTACTGAAAAAATAGATAGACCAATATCCTTCACACTTTCGCGTTAAAGCTGTTAAACAAGTAAAGCACGCGTGCTTAAAAGTTAAAAAGTACGAATCTATACCTATCAACCTTATTTAAAATTTGGAGCGCGTATTTGACGGAATAAAGCGGTTTATGGAGTATGCGCTTTTATTCCCTTAAAGAATAATAAACCCCTAAATATATAAAGTGCATTTTTTCTTACTCGTAGATTTTAGGCCTAACTTCCACTCCCGATCTACCCCCACCCGCTCACTATTTTGCCATGGTCCATGAAACGGGTGGTGTAACATTTTTATGTCTCGATTTTATACCACCCGCTACTCCTTCCTTCCTTCTTTAACCTTCTTTCTTACCCCCCCCCAAAACGACTAAACCCCTCTGTGACTAAACCCCTCTTTTTGCTTTTATAAATTTAAACCCCAAAGAAATCCCTTTTCTCGTCCTACGGACGGTGATGCATTAACTTTCTTATTGTCGATGCTATAATTAAATAACTCCTGTATACCCCCCGTTGCCTATCTTTTATAACCGCGATTGTCTAATGGTAACGGGTGGTATACCAGGAGTATAATATAAGCTTGACGCTAAGCGTCCCTATATTATATACTCCTGTTATACCCCCCGTTGCTATACATTTATACAGCGATTGTCTAAGGAACGGGGGGTATAACAGGAGTATAATTCAGCTTGATGCTCAGCGGCCCTATATTATTCCTCCTGTTTATCACCCCCCGTTGCATACTTTAGTATCAGCGATTGTCTATGGAGGGTGGTATAACATAGTATAATATAAGCCTGATGCTAAGCGGCCCTATACTCCTGTTATACCCCTTTGTATTTTAATAACAGCTATTGTTCCTATGGAAACGGGGTATAACAGGAGTATAATATAAGCTGATTGCTAATAAGCTGCCCTATATTATATACGCCTGTTTATAACCCCGCCCTTTTCTAATACTTTAGTACAGTGATTGTCAATGGAACGGGGGGTATAACAGGAGTATTATTAGGCATATCATGCCATAATTTTATCTGCATGAATTTGACTGGGTTTTTATTTATATCTATGCACAAAACAATTAAAAAAATAATTATGAATACGGCTAAAGCGTTCAAGAGTGCAGATTTTTGATTTTTATTTTCCGGCCTTTCCTGAAATTAGTCTATGGTGTTTTATTATATAGATAGTGATGTACATGCACCATTGAATACAATAGAACATAGAAATTCGAGCACTTAAAATGTTATTTTATGCTAAATTTTTTAACTCAACAATGCTTTATTGCGACAGACTTCATATTTGCAACTAATATGTGTTGGGGCAATTGTGACTTGGATGAAATAAAATTCAAAGTCAAAACATTCATTAAAAAGGTTGCCATTGCAACCAAATATACCGAAAAAATGGCCAATTTAGCCATTTTTTAGCATATCTTGTATGCTTTGTACCCTAACATCCATACAAGTGCTACAGACTTCATCTTTGCAACATAAGGTGGTTGGGCAATTGTGACTTGGATGAAATACAACTTCAAAGTTCAAATCATTCATTCAAAGGCTTGCCATGCAAACCAAATATACCGAAAATGGTCAATTTAGACCCATTTTTTAGCATATTTGATGCTTTGTACCCTACATCCATACAATGTGCCTACAAGACTTCATATTTGCAACATAATGTGATTGGGCAATTGTGGCTTGGTGATAACAAATCATTCATTCAAACCAAATATAACCGAAAAAATGCCATTTAGCCCATTTTTAGCAATATTTTGGATGCTTTGTACCCTACATCCATACAATGTGCTACAAACCTTTCATATTTGGCAAATAATGTGTTTGGGCAATTGTTCTTGGATGAATAAAAAATTCAAAGTCAAATCATTCATTAAAAAGGTTGCCATGCAACCATATATACTGAAAATTACCAATTTCGCCCATTTTAGAGCAATATTTGGCACTTTGATACCCAGTCCATACAAGGTAATACGGCACTCATATTGCAACTAATATGTTTGGGAATTGTGACTTAATGAATAAAATTCAAAAAGCCAAATATTGATAAAATGGTTTACCATGGCAACCAAATATACCCAATAATTGCATTTTACATTTAAGTATAAGTGGTTGCCATGGTCAGGTTAAAATTATCTTTTAAAAAAAGGCAACCGAATAAATACAAATTCCACCTTTTTAGCAATATTTGACAAAAGGACAAAGGTCCTCTAAAGATTTGGCATGAAATTCACTATGAAGATCCCCACAATGAAGACGAGGAAAGATCATTTATTTAAGTATTCAATACTTAAGAATCACAGTCTGAAGGCGGAGCATCAGAAATCCTCGACTTCATCATGATCCGCATTTCCCATTGATGATCCGCAGTTCTCTCCCTCCATCTTCTGCCAAGTGTTTATTTCTGCTTTTTTCCACCGTTTCATAGTTATATTCAGTAACTTATCAAGATATTTAACCTGGAAGTTCAGAGTTGACAAACAACTTTGTTTATTTGGTTGGATGACCACAATTTACAACGCGCGTATCACCCATATCGTCAGCTGATCTTAAGCGTGTGTGTGTGAATTTACGTTGGACGGATTTTAAAATGGGCAGTCGTTCGTAAACCCGGAAGGAAGTCAAGTTGCTAACTCGTACGAGCGCAAAATAAAATGGCCGGGCGGGGTGATCTCGTTCGAATTTTGACTTGCGCTTGGTAGAAATATTGTTGAAGGATAGATGACTACTATATCAAAACGATTTTAATGCCGGAGTGCCGCAAAAGTGAGAAAAATACGGCAGTTTTGGGACCCATTTTAGAGTGTTGATTACACATTGGTAAAGCCATCAATTTGGAAATCGGTGGTACCCTGGTTAATGACGTCAGTTTTATGAATGGAATACCCAAATATGGGGCATTGTAGCACCACGGGATCACAACGGGAAAGACCTGAAACCTGGCCACAGCCGAAAATAGCCAAAATCAGTCAGTGCCGCTGTGAATTTCCAATCAGTCAGTTCCGCGGGGAATGGCAAAATGAGATGGTAAAATTACTCTTGCTGTTTGGGACAGTTTTACTGCTTGTATCGTAACGAAATTTGGCAGGTAGTAGTAATAGGGCTTCTAAACAGTATCTGAAATCAGATTTTGAACATATTCAACCTTTTTTTTAATACAAGTTTTCAAAAAAGTTTCTTTTGTGTTTTTGACGGTGTGCTTGTGCTTTGAGCGGTGTGTACGTGTGCTGCGTGCGTGATGCAGGGTGTGCAGGGGCGTATTGACATGCCTAGGTATTATATAATGCTTTCAATCGGTGACCCCACAATTTACTAATAACAAACGTCCGTAAGACGAGAAAAGGGGATTTCTTTGGGGTAATTTATACCAGCAAAGAGGGTTTAGTAGTTTTGGGGGGTAAGAAGGTAAGAAAGAAGGAAGGCGTGAGCGGGTGGTATAAAAACTAGACATAAAAATATTTCATACCCATCACAGGCCGTTGAAGAAAATTAAAGAAGAGGGGACCGGGTGGGCGTACGATCTGGCGTGGGCAATTTTAAATTTAGGAACTAGTTTAATATTTGACGGAAAAAAGTGCAATTTAGTGGAGGTATGCGCTTTATTCCGTAGAACCGCTATTAAAAAGGACCCGAAAATAGGAAATTGACAACACAATATCAAATAAGAAAAGGAGGAGACCTATGGTATAACCGATTTAGGCGTAGCCAATGAACTTTTAACCCCCGTCATTACGGAATAAAGCCAAATACACTCAGTTCCGATCAATCGTCGGATAATAGAGGTGGTACATACCACATTTTATGGCGGACTTTAACATTGGACTGGACCTCAAGTTACGAGAACTTCCTTTTCGGACCAGCGTACAAATAAGATAAGTAACCTAGTATTTCATGGTTACGAGCATCAATACACCAGTGCTTGTGACTTTCACAGAAATTTCTTTTGGCGTCAAATTGATACTTACAAGATCTTGAGAACTGCCGTCAGGTAAGCACACATTCGTTTTACCTGATTCCCGAGGATTATTAAAAAAAAATGTCTAAATTTCCAAGTTCACTTTCTCCGTCCAAAACTCCTGGATTTTAGTATGATGGCGCAAGACAGCATCCGGATAGGCAGCACAGAGGTTCAGCTGATGAAATTAAAGACCAAATAAAGCGGGGAAAGTCCGTTCGACCAGAGAGTTAGAGAGGCAAATAGATGATCGTGAGGAGCTCATTGATCGCGGTGTCCGTGGCGCATTATATTCGCTTTATGTCAAACGTAATACTGCATAACTTAGGACCGCGTTCTGGTTGTTGGCGCTTATTCACTACAAAAAGTGTATGGGTTATTTTTACACATTTCTTTCGCCGGAAAGCCGTTGTAACATTACGTCCAGTCAATCAGCGAGCGTTAGCATGCGCCAAAACCGGACTTTAACCCAAGATCAACTGTTACGCATGCTCACGCGCGGAATTCGCTCGCTGCGACCGACTGAGACTGGAAGTATATCATGGTTTGTTTTAAAATGTTACAAAATTGGGTCGCACATGTTGACCTTTTCACCTGTCTAATGTAACTTGGATTTCGGTTTGGAATAGTATGGTGAAGCTGGAAATTATGTCCTCTGAAAGTGCATCAAATATGCTCTTTGTAAGTTTATAGTTCTTCCTGAAAACTACCTCTTAAAACATTTAAGGGTTGTCTACCGATGTCGTACAGCCCAAAAGTAAGTACTTTGATAACATGGATCATTAGGAATCGTAAGGTGGCAAAATTTTTTCTACATCGGTCCCGAGTTTTTTGCATGACTTGAGGGCCAGTAAATATGTCAGGTTGACAAAGATAAAGCCAGTCAAGTCATGCTTAGCAGGAATGACTG
>JAMKCH010063626.1:0-78597 GCA_023653785.1 Ophioderma brevispina
CTTGGAGTACTTTATGCAGCTCAGCAATTTCTATTTACACAGTCACCGCTTATTATAATTGCCTTGATCTGTCAAGTAAAAGAACGATTCCGATTGACCCTCGCGCTGCGCGCTCGGTGGCTCGGGGTCCGGGGCTAGGTCAGTTGGAGGACTAGGTCCATATCTAGATGGACTATATTGAATCAAACGCAGCAAGAAATTCAATTATAGCACAAATCCTACGGAACTGTTCCCTGGTCTATATAGCCAATGGTTCATAAATATCATTGATAACCAGACCACACTAAAAGATTTAAAATACCGGTGTGAAAGTATCATTGTCCGGCAGTCTCCTAGTCCGGGCGCCATAGACACAACGGATAAAGCGTGAAACTAATGTTCGTGAAGAGTCAACTGAAGTCGATTCCGCTATTATTCACCATTGTTCCCGGACTATAGTACGCCGGACAATAATTACTTCTACACCAGCATTCAGCAACTGAGGTATTAACTCGGGTGTGGACAAGACAGGTAACCAATCCCGCGATCTGAGTTGCTATTGCTCCTTACACAATAGGGAGGATGTGCTCACTCAGGTATAGCCTGAAAATAATCTATATTATAAAAAAAACTTTGTGGGTTTGTTTGTTTGTTTGTTGTCCGCTTATGCGTTTCGCCCGTCCTTTAACATAACGTGAGAAGAATTTTGGTAGGTTGGTAGATCTCGACGTACGAGGTTGGTGTTCCGTTTTGCGAGGGGGTCTTGGGGTCAAAGGTCATCCAGGGGTCCATTACTTGTGTACTTTGGCCTCGCGGGGCCCGCGCGCAACGCGGGTGGGCGATGCACTAGTTATTCTAATGACAACCATGGGGTGGCTATCAACTACTACGGGTAGGTATGCACTGGGGTGGAAACCAACACTGACCTATTAAGCTTTGTTGAGATTATCTAATGGGTTATAATGATAATCCTATCTCGAAGTTTTTGGGGAAGACGTGTGAAGATGTTTTTTCTATAGTTTGAAGGGTGCTGAACCAGATTTTTTGTGTCCTACATCTGGGAAATGTGGGGAACTTGTAAAATAAGGGGTACAAATTAGTAAAGGGGGGTAAATTTGAAATCACGTCAAATGTAGTTAAATGTACACGCAATTGTATTTCGGGAGTTTCCGTAACCTGACACATCTGACACATAAACATGTTCTTATTCCTTGAAGTTTTCCGAATTCATAAGTGTGTCAGAAAAAAGTGTGTCAGATGGTTCAGTTTACGGAAACTCCATGGATTTTATTTGTCCTCATTATAAGGATTAAAAAAGGTATAGTTTGTCTCGTCACAAATGCTCTATCATGGTGACAGATCTCTCGCTTACGCACGCTCGTTTGTGAACTAAACACCCTATAACAGTGTGCGCTTGTCACTGACATTCTTTTTACACAGCATTTCAGCTCCTGATAGGGCCATGTAAGGAGCCGTCCGTATCATGGATACACGCGTCCGTCCCCGAATCGGCTTTGCTCAGCTGAATAAGTCTGACACCACCACAAGCATTACCAATGACTTGTGGATACGCTAAGAAGAAGCTCCTAATACGCATGTTGTGCATATTTTTCTGATGCAGTCGATCATTAATTTTGATATTGTAAACTTTTCATTATCTTTCTTGTTCTATTATCTTCCCTCTTCCTCCAAAACCGGTTACCAAGGATATTTGTTTTTCAACCATATCAGGTATGGTGATGCATCTGAATCAGGAAGATCAAGACTTTCCTACCGTTGATGGCGTAAGACAGTTGGGAGTTGCACATTTCAATGCACATTGGCAACCAAGGGCCTTATCCCCAACTCAGGTGGCGTAACCAGGCGGGTGGGCAGGTGGGGCGCGATCCCCCCCCCCCCCCCAAACGGAACCCTTGCCCCCCTTCTGCCCCCCAAATGAACTGACCTTTTGTACAGTGTCTATGAGAAGGACCCACATTAGCCAGCCCCCTCATAAAATTCTTGGCACCGCCTTCTGCCCCCCCCCCCCCATTTGAAGGTCTGGTTCTCGCGACTGATCCAGACTGTTGACACTTTAAACAGTTTATTACACATGAAGCTCCAATACTTCATTACAAAAACAGACGCGTATGAGTCTGGAGTTCATACTCCAAGGGCGCTATTCAGATGTGGTTGTGTTTATTTTCTTCGCAACCGAGTTGGAATTTTATCGTAAAAATCCACTGGTCTTGAAATCCATCATCTTGTATTATAACGTGGATTATGGACTAGCGTAATACCTACAGACTATTTTCGGTTCATTTATGTGTGTATTTTGCGACAGGTAAGCGGTAAATTATAACTTGGAATATGTCACTCCGTGATACTCGCTCGGCATCACGCCGTACAGAACAATCAATACCTCAGAGTCAACGCTGCCGAGCAAGTTTGGCCATACAAACTGATAATGTCAATGAGTCCGAATTTGAAACGTTTGTTTATAGAAGATCTTTAGAATCATATAATTGAAGTCCAGACTTCTCTTCGGACATCTATTGCTCAGTTGCAGTCTCAACATAATGACTTAGAAAAATTGTGGAAAATAATGCAAAGGAATTCGGTCATTCTCTTGAGTTTCCAGTCATCTAGAACTGATAAGGCTTAAAGTAAACTTGTCGAAATGGAAAATCTGAACTCGAAATTACAGTCCCAAATCAAAAGCCATGAAAATGACATCAAGTTCTTAAAGGAATCGAGGGACAATTTTTGGAGCGTCATTCACGTAGACATAACTTATTGCTGTGTAATTATGGCCCAGAAACTAATCCTGAGAATCCTGAGGAAATTATTAATAGTGTACTCAGAGATAAACTTGGTCTAACTGTTGGTGTGGAAGCAGCCCATCGCACTGGTCGTCGAATAAGGATGATAAAAGACACCGACCAATTATTTTTAAGGTTTTGTCCTTACGAGATAAGGACGATATTTTAAAACGTGCATCGTGTTGCTTTGAAGGAAGAGCCGTATATATAAAAACCGATGAAATAGAATCTCATAGAAAAGAGCGTCAACGATTGAAATCTGTAGCAGATCAAGCTTTTAAGGATGGCAAAAAGCCAAAATTCCGACGTGGTAACTGTACATAGATAACAAGTTATATCAGGAAGATAGTAAACACGAACGATACAGGATCATCGACCTAGGATAACGCTGGTTCCCTTGGTTGCCATGAGCTTAAAATTGGTTGTTGGAACATTGAAGGTGGGTGCATGGAAACTGTAACTTTTCGTGAAAACTGTATAAAATCATGTGACTTTGATATTATCTGTCTTGTGGAAACTCACCTGAAACAAAATGTAGAGCTGAAGGTTTCTAATTATTTATGGTTTGGGCAAAACCGTTTTGATTTACATCATAAAGCCAAAAAGGGCTCAGGAGCATAGGGAATTCTTGTCCATAAAACGTCTCTAAGCATTTATTCTGTGGAAATGTATTGAAACCAGTTGAAGTATCTTGTGCTAAAAGTTTATTATAAGATAACAAATAAATGTGAACAGTTTGTTGTTGCCTATTACCTCCTGAAAATTCTAGTAGGGGTGGTTATTGTGAAGAATCTTTTTGATGCACTTTTGGCTGGTATCTATCATTGTCAAGATATTGGGCATATGCAATCTGTGGGGATTTTAATGCACAGTGGCGACACACCTGATTTCATTGAAGGAGTGGATGAAGTGAAACCTCGGAATGTTATCGATTTTATTTGTTAACTCTTATGGTAAACCCTTTAATGATTTTTGTATAGTGCAAATAGTGTAGTCTGAATGGTAGATTTGAGATCCTAAACAATTATACATTTGTGTCAAACAAGATTAAATTTTAAAACTATCTGAAGCTAGTATAGCTGGTCGGTTATTGAAAAATGTATATTGATGGTTCACATCAAAGGGGGCACTTGCAGGTGACTGAATTTTTGAATTTTTCTTGTCTTTTATGTAATCATTTTTAAGCTTGTAAATGACACCTTAAATATCAAAATTGGTAAAGGCCATTCACACTTTACAAGTGGAACATATACCTAAATTGGTTATTATTGCGGGATTTGGAAATCCGTTTGGTGATGAGGGGAGTGGTGGTATGTGGAAACATCAGCAGTTCATTAATTGCAGTTACATTTTGGGTGATCCAAAAGATGACTTCGTTCTGATATTTGAGCCTTTTTCAAATTTGAACTATTGACCCCCCCAATTAGGAAATCAAGAATGGCCCCTTTAATCACTATCAATGAGACATCACAAATTATATAATATTGTGGCTGAAGGTTTGATCGAAACGGAGGGCGATATTTTTCTGTTATCATCCGAAAAAGCATCCAATATTATTATTATGAAAGAAGAACTGACTTGACCAAATAGTTTGAAAATGGCTTCAAACTAATAAAAACAGAGTATTTTCCTTGACGATTCGCATGACCGAATGCCCAAAATTTTTGCGTATTGTGCATTGTTGGGCGTACGCGCTAAGCGCACTGTGGTATTGCACCACACAGGCATACTAATTTTATATTATATAGTCCATATGCCAGTCTGCCTTCATATAAGGCACTTAAGCTAAATGGAATGTTGTTTAATTCCATTAATCAAAGAAGACCGCACATTTGACTTATTATAATAGTTTCGAAAGCCAGGCTGCCTGCATAGAATGCACTTGAAGCTAATGACTGTTGGACAGCCACTCTCAACACAACTACTTCCATAACTGACAGTTTACCTGGTCACTAGGCAGCTGATAGATGAACAGTCTATATAGCCTTTAACTCTGACCAGAATGCCCTCCTTTTTGGTAAATTAAGATTGTAATTGTAATTTGAAGAGCTTACTCTTGATTGTTTTATAATAGTAAAACGATTAATAGTAGCCGTAAAAATACTTTTTCTCTTGCCGCGATCACGCACGGCCGACCAGCTGAGGTATAAGGTGTTTTCCTTTCGAAATTGGTTCAGACGTAAATATCGCATGGCAACAACTTCATATCGGCACGGAGTCAGTCAGTTACACGGATTTGCTCATACTTGCTGGTCTTACGACAGCAAAAAAGGGTAAATCTGTTGTTGACTATTGTATTGTGCCATATGATAGTTTGACACGCTATTCAAATTTAGCAATACAAACAGAAGCACCGAAATAGATCACGCTGGCTTCTGTTTCGGTATGCGGGCGGCGTGTAAATATAGCACAGAGAAATAAAGATGGCAGCTCTGATTGGAGAACAGTCGTGACATTTGTCGGGAATAATCTGGATTTTTTCGCAAGGAATACTAATGACCATAAAACCATCTGGTACGTCTTATTTAGGATAGTCATTATATATGTGCCGATAGGGATTTATACCAATAAACTCATGTGAAGCGGTGTTGTTTGCAAGATATATTGTGATGTCATAAGAAACCGTTGATCTAAGTGGCTTGAAAGCCCCAATAATATTTAATTTGATAACAAAAATGGGTTCAGAAAAGATAGAGGTGCTGGCCCATTTGTATTCTTTTTTCATCTATCGTTCAGAATAGAAATTGTGTAAAAAAGATACGTATGCATGTTTTATCGATGCTCGCAAGGCTTTTGATAGAGTAAATCGTGACTGTTTATGGTTCAAACTGGATCTTCTTGGTATCCATGGTCAATTTTATACTCAATTTAAGAGTTGTATGAATGAGTGTGAAAGTGCGGTTAAAATTAATGGTTTAAAAACAAAATCGTTTTGTCAAAAGGCGTGAAAACAAGGCGTATTTTGTCGCCGATTTTATTTAACATATACATTAACAGTATGTTGATGAAATTAGAGCCCTTAATTGTGGCATTCCTCTGTTTGATTCTAAAATGATATGTTAATGTATGCGGAGATATGTAATGATCGTCAGAGAGGAAACGAGGTTTGCAAAGATGCTTGTGGTGTTTTCTCTGGGCCCTAAGAAATGGCGCATTTTTTCATTAAATGAAGTAAAAAACCAAGTGTGTAAACTTTCGTCCAAAATCCATGAAAAATACTTGTTCATTTAAATAGGGCAATATTGATTTGGATACAGTTTCTGGCTCTAAAATCTTGGTTTATGGTTCAATGAATATCTCGATTTTAGAGTCTCAACTAATAGCCTGGCTGCATCTGCATCCGTGCATGGGGGTTATTATCAGAAATTAAATGTGTCGGGCTGGTACAAATTTGTTGTTACTTATTCTAAACTGGTTGATTCATTTGTTTCACCTATTTAGAATGGTAGGAGGGTGTGGGGATGTGAGATTTCTTCAATCAACTCTGTTTTTTTTAGGGCTGGCAGATTTCTTAGGTGTTGGTAAATATACTCCAATAATGGCAATTTTGGGGATCTTGCTTGGGAGACCCTTTGTTCGAAAGATGCAGTGTGTAGCTAGGCTGTGAAGTAGGCTCTCAAAGAGGATAATAACCGGATCACCAAAGCTATGTTTTGAATGGTCTAAAAATGCTTGCAAATAGTTAGAATAAAAACTGGTGTTTAAAACAAGGGTTCTTTTTAATAAATCTAATGGTAGCCTTGATGACTTGGTGAACCAGTGGGCACCGCACTATTGTGCGACAAAATTAACATGTAATGCAGGTCTTTTGTTTAAACCGTTGGAAAGATGACGTGTGTAGTAATGATAGAAAAAAGTTAAATCAGGGTAACAAATTACGAACATATCGAACCTTAAAATCATCAATCTCAGTTGAAGATTATGTGAGTATTAATATGAAGAGATCCCATCGTCTGCACTAGCTTTTATTCAGATGTGGATGTGCTCAAATTGGTATCGAAATAGGTAAATATAATAATATTCCTTCTTAATGAGAGAACGTCAAATTTGTGAATAAATGGTATTGAGGATGAGTGCATTGTTTTATATTGTTTCCCACATACACTTAAAGGTAGAGCTCAGCTGTATAGCAAATTAATAGCACAAAAACCCAACATTTCAAGTCTTACAGATCATGATAAATTTATTTTTTAATTATCTTTAAGCAATGTGACTGTGGTCGCCAGGTTGCTAATTTGCCATAATATCTTGTCTGTCGTCGTTTACTTATGATGAAATCCACATGAAATTTAAATCTCTTTTTTTATGTATTTGAATAGTTATGATATTGTTTGATGCTAAATGTTAAAACTTTTTTTAATTGTACATTTATGTAATTTTTAAACAATGTATTGTCACTCGTAAGCCAAGCATTGGCTTGTCACTTTTTTTTATGTGAGTGTGACATTAGTAAAGATTTAACTCAACTCAACTCAACTCTCAACTGTAAATATTAAAGTGAGTTGATTTTTTTTTCTTTCTGTTCTTCTGTCCTGTTTTTTAATACCAACTACTCATTCTTTTGAATTTTTATACTAGAAATTTGATTTCAATAAATTGTTACTTTAAAAGTTATATGATTTAATTAAATCAAACCATTGAATTAGTAACATAAATCAACTCTATTGTGTTAAATCTTCAGTACAAGCATTTCAGCACAAAACAGCCTGCATTGAATAATTCTTAAAATCACCATTCACCCATCATGTGGGCTCTTGTAAAGTTCATAGATACCGTAATCCATAAATACTTGCGTCTAATATCTGCAAACACTTGACTTTTGTTAAACGGTATGTCTGTTAAATTTCTAACCGTTTTTAAGTGCGATTTTCAATATGGTTTTGTGAAACCTGCTGTATGTAAATTTGTGGTTTCCATGTGACACTTTCCCATACAAATCAAATAGAATAACTGCCTAAGCATTCATAGCTTTTTTTAGGGACACGAATAAAATTTTTCTGAGGACATAAAATTCTTTAAATTTGCAAGTGGGACTAGATCACTCCTTCATGATCTTAACCATCGTTTACCAGGGGGTTACCAAACCCTAGTGAACTTTGCTCCGTGACCCCAAAGCCAAAAGTTTTCGGTAAGAAAGCTCCAGCGATAATCATTTTCTCATTCTTTCCTCATTTAGCGAAAAATGTGAAGGTAGCACCTTCATCGTGGTTAGGGTATGCCTTCAAAGTTGAAGGGTAAGGGGGTGGTTGCAACCTAAGAAAAATAGGGTATATTTTTAAAAATATTCCGCACAGTATGGCTCTAAAAACTTGTGTATGTACAAATTAACTAGTCAATTGCCATGCTTTAGAGCTAAAAACGCGCTAAAAATTCTGCATATATATAGCATGCCAACTCCGCGCATAGCCCTATAAGATTGAGATAAAGATTAGGCAGCTATTGTGGATCCTCATCAAGTACTAGAATATAGCTGCCAAATGCTTTATTCCGTATTAGCAGGATATTGTCACACAGGGCACAGTCATGCACAACGAGTTACAATGGTATGACCTTATTACCCGCTGTTCAAAGCTGAATTAAGTAGAATTTTATGGTTCAGACAAATTACAAAGCTCATTGCACAGTTGCCTGGGCAGTCTAGCTCACTGCAGATATTTGCGTGAATACTTTAAATACTTACAATGCGTTTCCTGTATGCGCAAAGTCTATACACATTAAATACAAAACAAATACAAATTAAATAAACATGTTAAGAGTAGGTTTAAATACAGAAAAAAAGAAAAATTTCCGCTTTCAATCTAAACTTCTTATCGTGTCCAAACACTGTGGTTCTCAAATATGATCTAGCCAGTCATAAGGATTAAAAAAGGTATAGTTTGCCCTATCTGCGATTTATGGATCATTAACTATATGGAAATAACTGTTCAAGGTCATACGGGGGATAAATGCTCGGAGTGCTCCGAGTCTTTCCAAAAGTATATCAAATTGTTCGTCTAATTGTGTATAAACTGAAGAGATATATTTAAATAGTTCAAGTAATTTACTTGCATAGGGTTTATTATGGCAGGTTTCTACTGGGTCTATGGGAGGTCACAAGCCACTGCCCTATAGGGTCAATATTTAGAAAATGTAGATAGTGTGAATGAGCATTTTTTGCCATAATATGATCATACAACATGTACGAGTAATTTGGAATTAATTGAATAAAAATCTTACTGTTTTGAAAATTTTACCCCACGATGACCTTGAAAATATTTCGGCCTGCATACCAAAAACTTAAGTTCAAAAGTTAGACAAACTATTTTCTTATTCAGTCTGACTAGAAGAATACGATAGCCCATGATTTAGCTCAATTGAATCATTTCAATTTTTTTACCCCTGTATAAACTTTACCCCCTTATTTCTCAAATAGCACATGCATTTCTTAGGGACTTTTGAATATGTTGCTCTTCACAATATTAGGAAACTATCCTGTAAAAAATCAGCTTGTACCTATTTATTTCCGCCTTCAGGCTACACAGACCTAAGTTCCTGGACTACTAACAGGGAAGACCACAAGACGGTTCTCTACTTCTGAACGTCCCAGACTTGGATTTAGATCTCTCTTACTTATTGTATTTGAACGTCACACTAACGTTTTTATCTGCCCATATTTGACACCATGGAATGTATATTTTCATTGATGCATTCACTTTTGTAGCTTTAAAAGTAGTTTTAAGGAACTTGGTCACATATTTACAAGTATTGAACCGTTTACGCTTACATATAGATATAGTCATCCGGGCTCACAGTCCGGGAACAAAGGTGAACAATATACAATCAATTCAGTTGACTCTTCACACAACATTAGTTTCACGCTTTATTCCGTTGTCGTCTATGGAGTCCGGAGTATGATTACTTTCGCACCGGGACTGTCAGTTTGCAATGGTTTGGGGGTGGACAGCACGAACCAAGTGATTGGCAAGATTGCGATCACGTTTGTAAGCTGTAATGGGGATTTTGTTGAACAGTTCCTTTGGTACTTGAATCCGTCATGAGAGATTTGAAGTTCCTCAAGATAATGCGGCGGATACGAATCAGACTGCTGGGTATAGAATGGCTGACAAGGGCCTTGTTTCTGCTGACTTTGCTGATCCTGTCATTCGCAGCTAGCGTGATATTGGGAGGATACTGGCTTCCTGTGAAGAATTTGATCATTTGTTCCGAGATATGAACAAAGTCTTTACTGTCGGAACATATGCGTTTGGCACGTAACAGTTGAGAGTAAAAACCGCAAAAATATCGGCTATTTAGCAATGCATCCGCCATATCACTTTAAGACACAAATAACGCATTAGGCAGCTATTTGTGGATACGCATTCAATGTTATAGGAAATAGCTGCAAATTCTTGTATTGTATTAGCAGATATTGTCACACAGGCACAGTCAATGCCACGATTTACATGTATGACCTTATTACCCGCTGTTCAAAAGCTGAATTAAATAAATTTTCATGGTTTGCCGGCATACAAAAAGCTCATTTTCAACAGTTGCCTGGGCAGGACCTGAATTTACCCAGTCTAGCTCACTGCAGAATATTTGCGTGTATACTTTAATACTACATGCGTTTCCTGTATGCGCAAAGTCTATATCACATTGAATACAAAACAAATACAATTAAATAACAGGTAAGATTAGTTTAAATACAGAAATACGAAAATTTTCCGCTTTAATCTAAACTCTTATCGTGTCCAACACACTGTGGTTCTCAAATCTGATCTAGCCAGTCTTAAGGATTATACAAAGTACATAGTTTTGCCCTCATCTGCGATTTATGGATCATTAACTATAATGTACATACCTGTTTTCAAGTCATACTGGGGTACGATGCCTCGGGTGCCCGAGTCCTTCAAAAAGTTAATCAATTGTTTTCGTCTAAGTGTGTCAAACTGAGAGATTATTTTAATAGTTCAAATTACATGCATAGGGTTTATTAGGCAGGGTTCTACTGGGTCTATGGGGAGGTCACAAGCCACTGCCCTATAGGGTCAATATTTAGAAAATGTAGATAGTGTGATGAGCATTTTTGTGCCATAATAGACCGTACAACGTGTACGAGTAATTTGGAATTAATTGAATAAAAATCGTACTGTTTTGAAAGTTTTACCCCACGATAACCTTGAAAATATTTTCGGCCCTGCTACTAAAACTTAAGTTTCAAAAGTTAGACAAACTATCCATTTTTTTAGTCTGACTAGAATATACTATAGCCATTTTGGCCATTGAATCATTTTCAATTTTTTTTTACCCGTGTATAAACTTTACCCCCTTATTTCTCAATATCACATGGGGGATTCTTAGGGACTTTTATATGTTCTCTTCACAAATTAGAAACTACAGGGGGGGGGGGGTGAAAAAATCAGCAGCTGTACCTATTTATTTCCGCCTTTCAGGCTTACACGAACTCAAGTTCTTGACTAACTACAGGAGTACCACAACGGTTCTCTATTTTACTCCTAGCTTGGAATTTGGATCTCTCTTACTTATTGGGGGTCACACTAACGTTTTAACAAATCCGGCCCCCCATATGTGACACCATGGGTTGATATTCATTGATGCATTCCACTTTGTAGCTGTTAAAAGGGTTGTAAGCACTTAGTCCATTTACAGTACTTTCAATTTATTTCACCGTTTTACGCTCACATGGGTAAGTTCCGTGTGGCAAGAGATTATCATCCGGCTCGCGTCCGGACCAAGGGGACCACTATACCTCGATTCAGTTGACCTTCACCACACAACTATTTTTCCGCTTATTCCGTTGCCTCTAGGGAGCCCGGAGTAAATGATTACATTTCGCACCGGGACTTGTCAGTTTGTGCAATGGTTGGGGGTTGACACACGAACCCAAGTGATTGCAGATTGCGATCACGTTTTTTTGTAACTGTATGGGGATTTTGCGGAAATTTCCTTGTACTGGAATCCGTCATGAGAGCTTTGAAGTTCCTACAAGATAATGCCGCGGGATACGATCCGACTGCTTGGGTTCAGAATTCTGAGGGGCCCGTGGTTCTTTGGCTGCTGCGGACTTTGCCTGACCTGTCATTCGCGCTAAAGCGTGATATTGGAGGATACTGTCTTTCCTGTTCAAAAGTTGGTCATTGTTCCGAGATATGAACAAAGTCTTTACTGTCGGAACATATCGTTTGGCACGTAACATTGAGAGTAAGGAATGCCCATCGTCGCTGGCGAAAAAATCTCATATGGTGGACATTAAATTTCACTTTAAGAAACCACACAGGTTACGTGTAGTAAAACGGTAACATGACAAACTCACATGTAACATTTTTGGGAGACACCAAACCTGAATAATTTTGCTGTAATGCCTTGCACAATAAAGTTTTTTTCCTTTCTAAATAGATTTAGATAATATTAATTCCAGATTCGAAATAATTTGTCATATAATTTACTATATATTTGGCTTGAAATTCCAACTATAACCCGAAAGTGACCCGGTACTCGTCACGTATAAATGTCCCAATCCATGGATTAACCCTGAAAATGCATAAACTAATTTTTTTTAGAAATCCGCGGACTAAACCCAGATACACGATATGTTGGCCCCCACAATGGTTCGCCATGGTAATCTTTGCAATCGGCATCATCGTGGCTAACGTATATTGGGCCCCTATTGGTTTCATTGGCAATGTGATATCGGCTTCATATCGACATCATTTAATGGTCTAATATTGGCGCATCTTATTGGCATTCTCCAAACAGCCATATGAGCATTATTGGGATAAAACGTTGGCCCCAATCTATGCTATTGTTGCCTAAAAAATAGTCAGTGTGGAAACGAAAAAAAAATAAATTACAGAAATACGCTAAATATCTCAAGGACGATTGGGTTTTGATCAGAACACATATTTCAAAATATTATCCTATATATACCACAATTCAATAAAAAAAAACTATTTGACTAGCTCAATTAGTAATTAATTTTTTAAATAAACAGTTGAAATATTTTATTTTGCAATAAACAAATATTGATATATTTCCCAATATGGTTCAATATCTATACCAATAAATGGCCCACCTATTGGTGCCAACATTGCCCGGGCCCAATATTGTCGGCAATTTTGCCGATGAAGCAAATAATCTTGGACCGATAACTGTAGGCAATACTGGTCCGATATTGAGTATATATTGGGCCTATTATGGCCCGCATCTCCATGATCTGGAAGTCCTCTCTGATTGGGACCCTTCAAGACGTTACTGCAACCAAAGTATAAAGGGATAAAATTGCAAAGAAAACATTTTCTGGTCCTTTGTTCACGGGTTTTTAAAAATGTACCCGATTTTAAAATTAATAACAACTTGCTGCACACTGTTACTTGATAACACCAATTAACTCTTGGCCACTCTGGAAAGTGGCTTTATACAAGTTGATCTTAGTTCACTGATACAGTAAGGCATTGGACTCTATAATCACATTACACGTTAATTTCTCAATAACTCAATTGAAATGTAGTCACCTCTTTGGTTTCAGTTTCGGCCTAGCCATCCACAGTCAATCTTCCTAGCCATAGGTCACAATGCTAACTGGTTCCCGTTCATTCCTGGAATCCTCATCATGGGTAATACATGGTATTTGGGGGGTCCACTCCTTTTTCATATTCAATGCTGATTTTAATGCACTGTGATGTTATGCTCTGATCTGAATATTGTTATTATTCTTGTATATTGAGGTTTGATTTGTGTAAAACTGCGATTCTTGGCCAGCCTGGTACAAAGAAATACTATGATATCTCTGTTTTGTATGTCATTTTCTGATGTATGGAAAAACTAAACCTCCTGAGATTCATGCTCGTGTTGTTTCTGCAGAACAATGATGTCATTGCTGTTACTGATCCTGCGGGTAATACGTATATAAATGTGAAATTTTACCAAATGATTACTGTATTTATAGGAATGCTCATAACTCTCTAGGGGTGCGTACTTTTGGGCTATTAAATGTGGCGTTTCCGATTTATGTGTTTGTGTTCTCTACTGATATGATAGCCTTACACTTGCACATACACCCCATCAATCAAGTACCGTGGGAAACAAACTTGCGTTTTGAAATGTCAGACGCATATGCATTTTGCAAACGTAAGCCTGTGCTAATAAAGTGGTTACACTAAAACGGCGGTTTTTGTTTATATCTTGGAAGAAAATGGGATTCGAGGGCTCAAATTTCAGGACGACAATGAGAAAAATACGGCCTTTCTCTTATATCCAAAATCGATACCTAACAGTTACGACTTTGTTGCAGTAAATAGAACATCATTTGAGTGCAACAAAGTCGTAACTACCCTATAGGCTAATTAGCCTAATAACTCTGCAATAACTTGGAGCCTTATACCTACACCTGTTTTAAAACCATCGCTTTACATAGAAATCAAATTTCGTATCTACATACTAGTTTTCCCGTTGTCGTGCCAACAAAGTCTTATCTACACCTAAATAGTCCTATTTAGCTTAAAACCCTCGCTTACCAAGCCTTTTGTAACACGGTTTTACCAAGGGGGGGGTGGTTACGCACCCCCCCCCCCTCGAATTTTTTTTATAAAGCCAACCGCCGATGCTTATGATTTTGATACCGTGGTGCTATGGTCCTCCTCTTTCCATTGGAATACCAAAATCCTACCAACATACCTAGTATGGCGTCACAATGACGTCAATCAATCCGGCGAGTCGGCAAAATTGCATTTTCCAATAGAAAATAGGCGCAAATCCAATTTTTGCCTACAAAAACGTAGGAATATCGGCTTTTTCATGCGGTTTTCTCAGCTCTAATGAATGGCAATTTTGGCTAGTTTTAGCATAAACAAGATTTTTAGAGCATACTGTGCATAATATTTTCAAAAATCCACCATAAAATACCTTTGTTGGCAACCACCCCCCCCCCCCCTTACCCTTCGACTTTGACGCATACTCTAACCCCGGTGAGGTGCTACTTCACATTTTTTTCGCTAAACTGACTGCGGAAAGATTGAGAGAACGATTACCTAGAGCTTGTTTATTACGATTTTTTTTAGCGTTTTAGCGCACCGGAGCGAGTTCGGTAGGGGGGGGGGGGTGGTAACCACCCCCCCCTTGGTAAGGCGCGGGTTAATACTATATGCCAATAAATTCAGACTGGCACCTGAAATGTAGATCAAATAAGCGTAAATGATCTACTTTTTCATATTATATAATAATCAATTCGCAAAATGTCAGTTACGACTTGTTGCACTCACCTGTCGATTTATTCTTCCCTCTAATTATTTGAACATTGTGTGTGCAAGCTTTGAAATCGGTACTAGCATTGAAGGGGCCTACCTTGTCTTGATACATAATGAATTTACAGTCACCCTGGTATTCTGTTTTGCGCATTGGATCTTACTAGTCCACCGTAAACCACAAATTACAACATGATGAGGTGCAATGGATGTGCTAGCCAGATAGCCGAACAGATTAAACAAGGCGCTCTGCCTGAGTGACTGGATGAACTTGCTATTGGAAGCATGGAACATAATCAGGTGATTTGGAAACGTAAAAGTGTTTGATAGAGCGAATCTCGCATGGTAAAGCTACCAGTATTTTTTTTTTAGTTGGGAATATGCTCACTTTTTTAAGGGGGGGCCGATTTTTTTAAAAAGGGGACTTTTCGCCTCAAATTCGCCCCCCCCCCATGAATTTTACAGTGACTTTTTTAGCCCCCCCCCCAATTACGGGCCTGATGAAGGCACTCCAGTTTTGATAACACAGACCCAGATAAGCGATTTGTGCAAGGGCGTGTCCCCGGCTAGATACATGGAAAATTGCCTTTGAATTTAAATTAACTAACCCCATTTTTTGTTGTCAAAATTTTAATCCAAAACGTCAACTTGCCACTGATTTAAAACGAACACATAACAGATTAAGCATCGTAACGTTTCACTTAATTCATTATAAACTATATTTATTACTATGTCATTCGACTATAAATTTGAATAGATTCTAATTAAACATCCTTTCACATATAATGTTCTTACTTGCTTAAATAAGACCGTAATTGTGTAGCGTATTAAACTTTTTTGTCAATAGTACTCGAAAATGGCGTATAGTACTGGAGAATGAACACTGTATTTAAATACCAAAAATACAAAACTTTTATTTACAACAGTGTCAGTAATCTTTCAATTAGAAGACCATTGTCACAATCTTTGTACACCTATATCTTAGGTTGTTTTTCATGGTTTGGATACAATACAAAAATATAAATATCCGTTGATACATGTTATGTTGCATTTGTGTCATTGCCGCTCATCAAGACAAGGATTCCAAAGCGCGTGACAAAGACATTACGTTCCTAATTACCTCCTTATATATATGAATTACTACTCCCATCAAGTCCTTCTATTTTCTACCCCGCCATCTACGACAATTCCTATCCCCTATGCTTCCAACATATCTTGTTCCTGAGAAATCGCCGTCAACTAACAAGGCCGGTCTAACTCTGCCCATAAGCCTCAAAGAAGGATCTTTGACATCTTCATGTACGGACGGCTCTCACACCAGGAACTTGTCGCGCTACCCAACGGGTCTCAGGTTTTTCCTCTATCAGCTCGACTTCCTCAATGCGCGATTTAACGTGGCGATGGCGGTGGTGTCGGTGGCGGAGTTTCCTTGAACACTATTTTTGATTAAAATGTTCATGTTAAATGTCAGTATTTGAAGGTCCATTTTTTTTTTTTGGCATAATTTTTATATCATGAAGACGGTGGGTTGTTTTATTTTGTAGTCATCAACATCGCCTACAATTCCAATGCCTGTCCCCCCTCTCCCTTGCACCTCGGACTTGATAATTTATCACAACACCCTTGAAAACTCCCCTTACGGCCTCATATGTTTACTCTCAGTTTCTTTTAGTAGAACTAGATAAACCCTTTGCTAAACAACTACAATACCAGAAAATAGATTCATTAAATATTTTACATCCTGGGAGCAAGAAACGCAATGAATTCTTGGGACCCTACATGACAAATCAGCACTTTATCTCAGCCTACCAAGCTGCTTAACGTCTACTGGACTATATTTACTGGACCTACATTAATATTCTTGGATTCACTCTGTATATTGGTATTCAATCGTTTTTTGAGAATTTAAATAAAATTGAAAAGTATTTAAAATTACCACTGGTTCTGGTCGTCTTCGGCAGAACAGACCACCCGAAGACAAATGGCAGCGATAACGCAAGCAGAATGATTCCGGCAACGACGAGTCCTACTATCAGCACAAAGGTTTAGCTTTCCTCGTTGTCAAAATAGAACATGTAATTACTGTAATGTAAGATACTATTTGAAGATTTGGCTAGCTAGCTCCGAAGGGCCATCAATAGCTCTGTATTTAGCTCACTATCGCACTTCACTTAGTGTCCTTAATTTCTACTTAATCTATATACTCGGTCAAACTTGGTAGGTCAAATGTTTCTTGAGCCAACCGTAACCCCGTCACCCATTTACGCTTCCATAGAATCTGTACTGCTGGGACACAGCGCCAACCACTTCCCGTTTTCCGCATACGCTAATTGGCCGGCTATTCTTAGACCTGCGCTACGTCATGGGACTTCCTAGCAGCCAGACGCTGTGTTAAAGGCTCTGCGACTAGCTGAACAAGGAATGAAAAAAATGTTTTCGCGGTACCGTTGGATATCGCGAAAACGACGAATCAGGTGGCGATCTGATGTTAGAAATGGGTTCCTGACAAAAAAGACCCCTTATTTATCTACTAGTTTTTTAAGCCTGTGTGCGTGTGGCATGCTTGCAGCACAATCGAGAATTGAGCCAGCTGATACGGTAAGATTTTTTCACATTATTTTCACGTTTTTTCGTCTTTTTTTTCCAATTATAAACCTATATTATAACGAGTCAGCTAACTAGAACAATTTATTTAGGAATATTTTTGGTGCGTAAATTGGTCTACATTAGCCAGTATTTTCTCAATGCCAGTGTACAAAAAATCCAAAATCAACACTATTTGACCGGGTCAGAATATGTTTACCAAGTTGGTTTGTACGTGTCAGCCACTTTGGGTAGACGTTTTTGATATAGAAGTCCCATTGATGCACTGAGTATTACAATTGATTCCGCCATGCGCTATATGACGTGTGCAGTAGCGCTTGACGGAGTGAATAGCAATACCTCATTTGCATCAAGGGACTTCAAAAGACACGTCTACCACCACTGGGGCATGTTACCGTCGTCGAAAACTTGTGAACTCCCTAGCGCAGTGAAATTTTCCCAAGGTCTCGGTGGCTCAAATTACTTTCTCACCGTAATTTCACAATGGGCGGCGCTGTGTGTCAAGACAACAGGTAAATGGTGTGCCTGGTCAAAGATCAACAGCCTCAAGGGACAACATGAAAAGTCTTTCAATGCATCTAAATCCACTACCACAGCAGCCTTACGAGGATGCAGTGTGTGCCAGGTGCCTAATATTACTTTGGCAATCTTGATCCCAAAGCCTAAAGATAAGGGCTTATGATTACAACTTTAGAAAATACTTTCATGCCTACAGCTCCAGGAGGGCTAACACTTAACTGATGTGGAACTAGCTTGTACTTATTCCAACCCTTTTCCAGTTGGTGGAATGCATCGATATACAGTTGCAACATCATCTCTACTGGTGTGCTCATGATCTCATGAACATCGGTATGATGGAGAAACTCAGATGCAGTTATTTAAGAGAACTGACTTGAGTTCTATTCATCACATCAGTGGACATTTTCGGCACTACTTCAACTCTCAATACTACCAATGTCAATGAAAGTGGATTCTTTGACGCTGAATAGTCGCAATTCAATTTGAATCACCATGAAACTTGCACTAAATGTGTCAACTTTACAAGTTCCGGGTTGGCGAAGTTCACGCACTGAACAGAATTTTCTTTTCTCTCTCAGATATGTTCCCATTTTAAGCTAAATATCTGAATAACTGCTAATCATCTGCTCATCGAAAGTAATCTACAATCTACACAATAGAACTGATCTGGGTGTTTTTCGGTTTTTTCTCAGTACACCAGTAATTACAATGACCTTGACCGCACTGTTCAATACAATTCCATTAGTCACGTATGTTAAATGTCGCAAATTAAAGCAAATATCAGTGATTTGTTAATCAGATATCTTTGTGCATTTTGTAACACATTTAGGTAGCATTAATGCCCTGCAAATGTTATGACCTACAGTAACTAATAAAAATAAAAAAACCGGAGCTTCTTCCAGTAGACCTCGCTGCAAGACAATTGAATGGAGATTCATATTTTTCCGCACTAGCTCTTTCCTTCCTCTACCGTCAATTTTTCATTGAAAAAAAAATTCACAGATTCTGCACCTTTACTTTGAGTTACCGATACATATTTCAAAATATTTTAAGTGCCGGAAGTGGTATCCCTCAATGATATTTCAATATAAGTGATTAAAAGTGCTTGACTTCATGCAAGGCATTATGTGTATCCATTTGTGAATATGGTATCAACTTGTTTTCATGTTGTTGATCTCACTCCTTTATTTCTATAATAGCACAAAATACGACGTTATGTAAACGATAAGTGTTAAGCTCATTAATAATCAATCCCCCCCTACCCAAGAGACGCCCTTTATATAATTGTAAATTCAAATATTTCAATTTTGAATTCCTAAATTGGTTAATCTATCACACACAACATTTTGAAATGAAAGAAACTGGGAACACGTATTGCGACGGGACCAATGGATTCGTTATCCTTTCTAGTTAAATTGAATAACACATAAACCAAAAATTTCTTGGGACAGCACTCATAGGGGAATTTACCACGTGGACAATCTTCATTGTTACACGTGGGTAGTATCAATGGGGAAAGCCTTCACATGTGTCGTCAAACTCTGGCTCCAGACTGTTACAATTACCTCGCGTCGTCGCTGTCCTCCTCCACATCAACTGAACATCGGTCCAGCGTTCCTGGACTCATGCCTAACAAATAAACCAATAAAACAAAGGATTTAAAAAAAATGAAATATTAACTGCGACATATACAATGAGCTTTTTGGAGCCACTTTCATCACTCCAATCGTGAATGTATAAGGTTTTTACACACCAATGAAATTAAAATGCTCTTTTGGAGTGATGATGAGTCCTCCAAAGGAATAAGTTTTATTGGATTAACCAATCTACTCGGACACCAGTTTAAAACTTCAGTGTAAATGGCGTTTTAATCGGCACTTAACAATCTGGTTATCTCAATAATAAATCACAAGACACTGTCTTATATCCCGATAGGACTTACTTGACGGTTCGACGACCGCAGAGTGCTTAATTTGGTTTATTAAAAAGGTTCATATTCTTTTGGATAAACAAATAGACCAAATGTTTCTATATTTTTTTTTCAAACGCAATCTTGATCCTAACATCACTCCAAAACGAAGACTAATATGAGCATTGCATAAAGTGCCACCAAAAACCAGCTTGTGTATGCCAAACCTGAATTGGCAACCTCCGTTGCAGTAGGGCTGTGTTCGCGTGGCCTGTGCTGTCCATTTGATGACAACGTTGGTGTAATGATCGCAAAATACTTTGTATCTCAGTGAAATATAAGTATGTAATTCTAAATTTTTCACAACCCAAAAGTCGACGTTTTGTAAAAATGGGGTTATTTGGGTGAAATCTGTGTCAAAATTCTCTGAAAAATAGGGTCATTGAAGTTTATTTTTAAACTCATTTGCACAAAGTTGTCTTGTACAGTTGTTAGAAGAATACATAAAAATTATAGACTGATTGTTAACATCCACAATGCAATTTTTTTTTAATGTCAATAATGCACATGTTTGCAACAATATGCAAATTAGGCCATGTAGCATTTTGTAGCAACTCACTCTCTTCTTAGTTTTGTTAAAGGTTTGCAGAGACACCATGACTTCTTTTGAAAACGTCTCACAAAGGCAAGAAATAACAAATATTTTTAAATTTTACACATTTTTGGTAAAATATGTTCATTAGGACATTTAAGAGCATTATTGGACTCATTTGGTTCAAAGTTATGCTTGTTTATGCTTATAGAAGAATTCCTGAAATTGTTGCATTGTTGCGATTTTAACAGAATAAATTTTACTCTTTTGGTCAAAATATGCTAATTAGGGTGAATTAAGGCTATCAAATGAAAATTCTGTCTGTGAATGTTTTAAGAAATTGCAGAATAGTAGTGTTTAAGTTTCTCTTATAGTAGAGCTAGATTAGTCGCTGGGATCTCTGTAGAGGCCCCATATAAATGCATTTTTTATTATAATTGTTATTTTGCTTTTTATTAAAAACACAAATATAAATTTCACATTTTTCCTCAAAAATGATTCAAATTAGTTTGGTAAATAAGAAAACAAACTTTCAATTTACAACATAAAATTAAAAAAAAAAAAAAAAAAAAAAAAAAAAAGTGTAACCTCTAATCGTTTATAGATCTGTACCCATTTTTGTGTGAAAGAGGACACCTCGTACCATGGCAAACTAAAAAATACAGACTTGACCTTTGACATTTGTTTTCCATGCCTATTTGTACGAGTACAACAATTGGAATAAGTTTGCAACGAATGTCCGATTTCAATCCCGCGCAGACGTGTAAAAAATCTGAGTTGCTTAGGGGCCTCTATTTCACATAAAAACCTCATTTTAAACCCACGATGCAGACACTAATTTTCAATCTGAACTCTTAGTAAGCCGTGGAAGAGTTTGTTTAACCCCGTCGATATATCCCATCACACTGTTGATAGTTTGATTCTTGATGATAAAGCTAGAAACTCCCAAAACAACAATTACTTTAAACAAAGCTAAGTTTGTTCATACCTGCACACGCCATAGGGTTACACTCTTGGTTTGTATCTAATCTCTGGTTCAACATAAACGTCCATCATTAGGTTCAGGATCATTCAGTTTCGTATGCGTACCTGTTCGCCACCATTTCACCGTTCTGAACAACCACCCCACGGTTGCCAATAGCGTTCCAATCCGGTGCTACATTGAGTCACAAACCATGTAAGAAATAATTAGTTTTATTTAATATTTTGTTGTATTTTTCTTTGATTGTTTTGGTTGTTTTTGTTTGTTTGCTAGTTAGTTTTGTACTACATCAGTGTATTATTCCCTCTGGCCCAAAGACACCAAGAAAACCAGATTGGGGCTCAGTACCTAAAATATAGTATGTATGTAATACACTGCTAGTATTTTAAATGGACAAGGTCATGGAAATTTAGAACGTGTCCATTGGAAATATAAAATATTAGTGAAGGCATTACATGATGGCCACGCGCATACTTCTACCTGATTGTGATTTATCAGTTTGGGAAAACCCGTCGATATTATTTAAATTGTGATAGTACGCCCTGGACAAGCCTGTGGGTTACAAACTGAAAGTGTCACGATCGATGGCAAGAACAATGCATTGCGAGATCAACCGGATCGGGGTCGTTACAATTACGGGTACGTTCTCGAATTCCTGCCTTCCTCCGCCCACATGTAACACTACATGAGTCCCATGGACCCCACTCATTCCATTGCGGTTCAGAATTACTATAAAATAGAAACGTAGGACGAATGAAAAGATAAATGGTTGTTGACCTTGGCAAATATTTTAATCGGTAAGTTTAGGTTTATCGATTACATTTTTACATTCCATTATAAAATGGTTATGATTAATCAAAATATACAGAATACACATGTGAGTTAATCAATTCTACAAATTAGTTCTATAAATATAATTGACTAACTTCATGTTTTAAACTACAATATTTTCCTCCCAGCCCTTGCTTGCGGCAAACCCTATACCTTTTTCCTAACAAAGTTTTAACCATTTCACGTTTCGAATTACTGCTGGGTCTACCTTGACAATCTTGCGATTACTGGAGAACTGTCCGGTTGAACGTCGGAGTCCTTCACAGTATAACCCAGGGGCTGATGTAGGCGGAATGTAACATGTTCTGCGACGTTTTGTCTTGTTCCACCGCCACAAGTTGCACTGCATTCTTCACTTCCCCATTGACCACCATGGGTTCCAATAAGGAACTGAGACAAACGACACAACCGCATCACATCAATATTTAACGTATATGTTATTATATTATTGATGAAATAATAGTAATACTGGGATTAAATTGTTAAACTCGTAAGGATCATATGATGATGATAATGATGTAGCTGTGTTTCTTACCAGGGCAAGCTTGTGTATTACACGGCAGTGGATTCTTTCTTGCCTGTTTTCTCCGTAGCAGGACTCCGTCATCAGCAGGTAAGGGTCATTGCATGTTCGGAAACGAGCCCGTATACCACCTTCGCAGGTTACGCTACACGACCAGTCTTGCCAAGCAGTCCATTCAGGAACTGTTTAAAACAAAAAAGTTATCCAATTTCAATCAATTTCATGTTGCATTTGTCTTCTTTGGTCATTCATTCACTTATCCACCCACCCACCCATTTCTATCTAATATTAAAGACACCATCAATGATTTGCCGAAAGAGTCAGAATATTTGAAATTTGCGGGAATAGCCTAAAAGTGATGGATAATTAGAATTCTCATAAGTTGTTTTTCGAACTGAAAAATTGACAGAGAAATGAGTACTGTTAAATGATATGAATCTCCATTCAATTATGTGTTGTAGCAAGTGTCCGAACGGACAGTAATGGCTAAAATATCCGATTTTGTCCTTATCCGGATGCTTTGGTCTTATCACTTGTAGGTTGTTAAGATAACTATACTTGTTACAGACATGCAAAAATCTGATTTTGTATGATTTTTTTTTCGATTCTGATTTAGCAAATCACTGATGGTGTCTTTCCCAATAAAGATCCTGGTCATAAAAAGAGCATGATAGTTGAAATGTCTACTTCTTTCACACAGCCCTGATCTGAGCACTTTTTCCCATAATTTGTGAGGGAGGTTGCGAAGCTATCAGACTGCGAAAGAACCTAAAGTTTGGACAAATTTGTACTATTTATGCGATTAACTTTACCTTTACATCGATCAAACCATACATACCTAATTTGGGTGGACAATCTCCATAGTTGCATACTCTACTGTCGGCTCGATTCCCATTTTCGCATGTACATCGTCTGGATCTATCTGTGATCGTACATGTCCGCCACACGTGCTGCATCTAAGCCACAACTTTGACTAAACCCAGGCCATGGGGGACCAAGCACTCCAACCAACAACTGAAAAATCATGTTTTTACTTACATAGACATTTAATGAAGCCAATTGAGCAAAGAGCTTTTTGCTAGTTTGGGATGATACCAAAGTTTAACCGCGCGTGTTATTTGTACGCCCAAATAGGATTTTAGAACAAAGGGATCCCCGCCACCAAAGCGGTATGTGTGTTAAGGCTGTACGCCAATCTATTACCACAACAGCATTGAATCATTTTGAACATTGAGTTTGGAACGCAAAGAGGAGACATATCTTGCTGGCTATTCGCTTTAATCGGTTGCGTGTATAGTCATCGTATTGGTAGGTACTAGTAATCTATAAACGTTCTGAAGCCTTTCCCTGCGGCTCTTCTATTAATTTTCAAGATAAACTATCTCTTACGTTGTAAAAGTGGTATGCTCCTGCTGGGCATAACGATTTGTACTCGATCGCGTTGATACGTTCGTCCCCCTGGAGTTTTGGACCTTTCCAATAAGTCGGAGAGAGGCTCTACCGGGAAAATGAAAGATCAAATGGATGTGTCAACGGATTATCTGGCGGACACGCCGGTCATTTAACTCATTCTCCTGCCACTGAATACAATTTCATTGTATGGAAACGCACTGTAGGGTATTTCAGGCCTTAACATTGCTCAAATACACATGATTAACAGAAGTCCTGCGCCTCAATGAATTTTCACCTCCGCAAGAATAGTGGGGGGGCTCACATATCAGATGAATAGAGTATAATTTGATTTCTGGTATTTCCGTTGAACTTTATGGAAATTTTGAGACGCACGATGTATTCTCCTAATTCATATGGTCGCATCTATTTTTTTATAAATTAAATATACTTGAAATTTACTTAGCTTTTCCAGCCGAACGTCTTACCTGGGCCATCGCATGATTCGTAAGTACATGGGTATGGATCGAGTTCGATCCTTGGACCTTCACAACTGCTGAATGGTTTATCCGCATCGTTACAGGTACGTATCGACTGTCGTGTTGCCTCCTCCAACATTAACTGAACAGTCTCCGTATGGACCATGCATTCCTCCATGTGTTAAATGGGAAAGTGTAATGATCATGTGTCGCATTTGAAGTTCAAAAAGTGCTTCATCGTAATATGGGACTTCGACCATTGACTCTTACCATGTATAACATACATCGGAAGATCTAAGTTACTTTTGATATCATGCAGAATTACGTATTTTGTTAAATTGGTGTGAATTGCACCCGTTATTAGACACAGATTCTCAACTTCCAGGACACAGATGATCATTGCAAGGTACAGGATGCGTATCGGTATTACCGCCTTCACAGTATGGGTATAGAATGGATTAGGATGATCACAAAGTACGGAACCGCTGGCTAATCCCACATCGCATGATACAGTGCAGTCCTGACCACGGTGACCAAGCATTCCATTCTAATTCGGATTACAAATATTTAAACTCCATGTTACACCAATTGGGGACCGGACACTATAAAGACTTGAAAAAGGGTATATGTAGTCAAAAAGGAAACTGTTAGTTACTGACCTAACATTGAAATAGTGTTTTTAAACTGTGGAAATATAACAAATCAAAGGTTATATTTTAAGGAAGACCAAGGTATCACCCATGTAGTTATAATTTATCTTCGGTGAGGTATCGAGTGCCATACGCTTATGAAAAAAAAATTACGAAGGAGCGAGTTTAGGGATCAACTGCACTTACCAACACATGGGGCAGGAAGCAACTTCGTGTTGAGAGGACTCGTTCAGGGGTCTGCTAAGCACCCGATTCCGTCAAGTGGATTGGGGTCAGTACAACTCCTTTCAAGCTTTCTTCGCCTTGCCACATGTAGCGAGAACAGGCCCCCATCTCCCCAATCACCCCAATCGGCTAAAAAATAGCATGAAGCATGATGAATGTTTACTAAAATGAAAGCCATTAAACAACTCTCCTAGGGATACGGCTATCTGATCTATTTATCTGATGACATTAAGAGCCACTTGAAGTTTCGTTTGTTTGATGTACCTGAGACAACTTTCTAGATTACATGTGTCTACATCCGAGTTGATCCTGACAAGGGGAGCACCTGCTTGCTTGAAACACCTCTCGTTCGTTCTAAGCACACACCATTGCACGGGGCACTGCAGTCACCCCATTCACTCCATCGTTCCCATGAGATTATGGTAATTCAAATAGTATTCAAATTATGATGACAATCATTATAATGACAATACTAATAACAACTGATCATAATTCTTATATAATAAATACAAGAAGGTAAAGACATAGAAAAGATCCGGCAATATTATATTACATACCTTACTGAATTGCAAGTGGGATCAATTTAAAATTGGCAAACAATTTCAAAGTGATACGGAGTTGGATTTCAAAATGATACGGAGTTGGATTTTTAAATCCAACAAAAACGTTTTCGGAAGGCCTGTTATGAAAGGTCAAATGGAAGTGTGCCAAGTATGAAGCTAATCGGTCCACGTCTATAATAGTATGGGAGAGTCTATAAGTGCATGGATAACATTTTAGCACACACAGAGAGACACGTACAACAACTACTAAAGTTGCAAGGAAACGATATCAACAATACCATTTCAATATTAAATGGTTTATGAAGAAAAAACAAAATGTGACACAGAGTGCCAGGAAGAAGTCGATAGTATAGGCCCAACTGACTGATATAGACAAGTAACTGTATTCACGTTATTAGATTTATTCTTTCCATTTTTTCTCTCTTTTCATGTGAGAATTGAATAAGAATCCCATTTTTGTATCCGATCAGAGTAGATTTCGGAATATGTCTCCAATATATTCATATACATTGTGCAATTCAGGGCAACATCTGAATCCATTAAGTATAAATCAAAATAAAGTTATGCACTGACCTACAGAAAACTTAACCTTAATTTTGTCAACGGAAATTATACCGCACACTTGATGTTTATTACCGTCCTACTGATGTAGATACTGCATACTTCCATAGGAGACGAAAATCCACTTTCAAATCTTATTGACGAAACACTTTCGTTTAATTGAAAGACCGCCATCCCTAACGTCAATGTATGTATCAAACTCAGGGGCAGATTTGATGTCAATGTTTTGTTCCATACCAATTTCAAGATGGATTTTATCAATGGTGAAGGAGGAATATCTGTAGTTACACGCCCGATGGTGCAAACAAAAGAGGAAAAGGTAGCTAAAATAACCCTTAGGCTAAAAGTGACTGAATTGGACACATACGTGGACATCCGAATTGATTGCAACCTCGAGTCTCTTGACTTTCTCCAAGACAGCCATCTGCATCAAAAGGGTTAGGATCAAAGCACTGACGGGCTCGATATTGTGAGCCACCTCCGCATGAGAGAGT
The DNA here is from genome assembly GCA_023653785.1 of Ophioderma brevispina. Lineage (NCBI taxonomy): Eukaryota > Metazoa > Echinodermata > Ophiuroidea > Amphilepidida > Ophiodermatidae > Ophioderma > Ophioderma brevispina. The sequence continues at coordinate 27,341 of JAMKCH010063626.1, forward strand.
GCATGTGCTCCAAGCATTCCACGGGGTCCATGTTACTTCTGAAATATAAAGCCAAATACGAAAGCGATATTCATAGAAATAATATGACTATATGAGCTATGAGCAGTGCTGGTGATTTTTAAATATGAGGTGCTATCTAGGGTGCTTGAACTTTGGCTTATTCTGTTAAGGTATAGAAATATTTAAAAAAAGTTTCAGTTAAAAAAGGATGTCAGTGCTTTGGCAGTTTAAGGATGCATCTAAGTTGCCAGTAGGAACCGTAAATTTACAATCAGTGTCAAATCATACTTAATAATGACTTTGTGACTTTGCTGTTTTGTACCATATTTTACTGCAATGTATATTATATATATATGGCGAAAATATCCTGATAATGTCTATTACGAAAGGAAAATAAGTCTGTGATATTAGAATAGTTTACAGTGTAAGTGTACAGTGATTATTGATTATTAGTTGGTATCGTTCTTGATACAAATCACAATAGCAATAATCAATTATGAATTTTAGTACCAGTACAAATCAGAAACTAACCATACCGTAATGATTATTAACTGATATCTGTAATTTTAGTACCAGCACAAATCAGAAACTAACCATACCGTAATGATTATTAACTGATATCATTCTTGATACAAATCACAATAGCAATAATCAATAGTGAATTTTACTACCAGCACAAATCAGAAACTAACCATACCGTAATGATTATTAACTGATATCATTCTTGATACAAATCACAATAGCAATAATCAATTGTGAATTTTAGTACCAGCACAAATCAGAAACTAACCATACCGTAATGGTTATTAACTGATATCATTCTTGATACAAATCACAATAGCAATAATTAATTATGAATTTTAGTACCAGCACAAATCAAAAACTAACCATACCGTATTAATGATTATTAACTGGTGTCATTCTTGATACAAATCACAATAGCAATAATCAATTATGAATTTTAGTACCAGCACAAATCAGAAACTAACCATACCGTAATGATTATTAACTGATATCATTCTTGATACAAATCACAATAGCAATAATTAATTATGAATTTTAATACCAGCACAAATCAAAAACTAACCATACCGTAATGGTTATTAACTGGTGTCATTCTTGATACAAATCACAATAGCAATAATCAATTAGGAATTTTAGTACCAGCACAAATCTCATTCTTAACCCTGAGATCTACCGGTCGATTTTATTGGTTGTACATAGGGTTATATATATGTATTTTTAGCCAATCAGAGACATGGTAAGGAAATTAAAAGAGCCCTTAAAAGGTTTGTACAGATATATAGAAGGTCTATTTTGATTGGTTACTCCGAGGTTATATCATGCTATACCATGTATTGAGCCAATCAGAGGTACTGTAAGAAAGATGGTAGACCTCAGGAGTTAAAATAAGTGACCAGATAGCAATTAAAATTACCTGCACATGGATATTGGTTGCAGTCTTCAGTTTCAACTGGTCCAAGGAATCCTGGTATAACGCATTCGTTTGGATCTGCTTCACTACATGATCTCGATCTTTGTCGTGTTCCACCGCCACAATCAACGCTACATGAACCCCACGGACCCCACTGATGCCACGTAGGCTCTATGGAAATTAACAGTGGTTTATGAAGCAAGATTTCTACTATACAGGGTGTCTCAGAAAGAATTACACCCTAACTATAGGTGACCATAACTTAAAAAGTAAGTATCGCATTTGAGAAATTTAAAAAGAATCTTAAACCACAATTATTTTTAATATTTTAATGTAAACATCACTTGATTCGGTTCAGTAGTTTTGAAGAAATAAGCGATTATGTAACACATGTCAATGGAACTTCCTTCCAAGTTTTGTAATAAAGTGATTCAGACAGAACATGCGAAGAAATAATCTCTTGGAGGTTGTTATGGTCTGTGTAGTGCCTCACATTGTATGTGCTGACATGTCTGTTCATCTTGAACGTTGCCTCGTCCCCAACTATAAGTTCAGTCAAAAACATTGCAGGCCTTGTGTTGAGCCATTGACAGGTTATTCCGCGTCGGTAGTCTGTTAAAGCTTGATCTGTGGATAGGTGGCACATTGTTACGTCTGCAACTTTGTCTTGGATTTAGACGAAGACTCCGTCTGATGGCTGCAATGTTCTGTAACGTTCGGGCGGTTATCCGCCTTCCACGGCGACTCTTGTTCAAATTTTGACTTGTACCCGTTTCACAGTACTTCATAACATTGTTCAAGATTGTCTTCTTGAAAGGATTTCTATGGAATCTTAATCTAAATTCCTGCCTTAACAGAGTAATGTTATGACCAGTTTCGGCATATCTAAAAACCACAAACGCCCTTTGTATGGGCGACAAAATGTTGACCAACCATCTGTCTCGTGGCAGTACTTCATATAACACAAGTAAAGATTTAAACACGGGAATTTTGAATTTACACTCAAATCATGCCTTTATTATTTAAATGTAGAATCCACCATCTTATTGGAATAAGATGTCTAATTTGAATAAGCACTATTGTGAATAGTCTTATTGTTCAGTTTATCCACATGTTAAAGTATTGATTAACATATTTCACATTTTCTACAGATTTTATTGGTGGTGTTTTCTAATAGAGATATAATTCTTGTTATTTACCATGTTTTGTTTTTGTTGAATTTTGGTTATAATTGTCACGGTTATATCATATTGTTTATTACTATAATAAAACGAACAAAATGGCATTGAACTCACAAAATATTAAACAAGGCCGGTTCATTGGGGAATAAAAAGATTCCACAGCTTGAACAGATAACACGAGCAATCAACATCATTATTGCATTATTGTGAGCAAACTTGGAAGTGTCCATTGACATGTGTTACATAATCGTTTATTTTTTCAAAACTACTGAACCGAATCGAGTGATGTTTACATTAAAATGTTAAAAAGTAATTGTGGTTTAAGATTCTTTTTCAATTTCTCAAATGTGATACTTACTTTTAAAGTTATGGTTGCCTATAGCTAGGGTGTAATTCTTTCTGAGACACCCTGTACTTCCTTTCGTTTAAGTAGTCTACAGATACCTATATGGTTCTGCTGGGTGTATGCTCAATTACGTCTATGTCTGTGTCTGACATTATGGTCTTGTCTGCTAAGATTGCGTTCAATAAGTTATTGTTCCTAAGATCAAAGATGTATTACAACGATGCTGACGCCCCTCCCGACTGACAATACTGGTTAACATTCAAGCTAGTAAACAAATAATGTTGGTCTTTCAAAAGAGAAATGGACAAAAATAACCAAAGCAAAAAGGCTGTGAGAAATGTAAGATTTTGTTGTAATTGCATTTTGGGGCCACTTTTTGGTCATTCTATTACTTTTCTCCAACCTGAAAACTGAAATAAGGGCTAAAATTGCGAACTTTAAAACCAATGCACGTTGCCTTTCAAGACAAACTTTTTCGGGTGGGTCTTTTTTTAACAGAGGCACAAAAATGTATTTTGTTTATTTTCTTAAAATGGCAGCATTACAAGGGTGATAAACTAATGCGAAGCGATGTCAACTTGAAATCGGAAACAGCAATACTTATACAAAACTTTATCAAGCGTAAACAGTACTCCAATATAAGTACAATTATTTTTAAGCTAACACCAGATATACCAATACATACTGTATACAACTATTCCAGTATATATAGAATTGATTCGATACAGTAGAAATACCAGTGTATACCATGTACAACTATCCCACCGTATGTGCCCTTGCTTTTGATAACAGATATACAAATTCTCTGCAAAACTATCCCAGTGTATATACAATTGTTCTTTTATATAAAAACACAAAATATCAATATATACTATGTACATGTATCCCAAGCACAGTTTTGGATAACACAAGACATGAATACCAATACAGTACTTAAGAATTATAATATTGTCCAACTCTAAACAATGTGTAATGCATCTTATAATGGGTTCCTGGTTCAAGCCCCCATCAACCTTTTGTTACTCAGTAGATCCTTTGTTCGAACCCCGTCCAATTCAGTACTCTATTAAAATTTAAAAGGCAGCACCTACAGACAGATCAAACAGAGTGGAAGCCAAAGAGGCTACGGAGATTAGCCAGGAAAACACATCTCGCAACAGTCAGGAGAATTAGGCACTTGCTTTGTCTTGCTTCTTTATCGATGTTCTGGGGTTCTTTTTATACGTCAGAAGATAATGGTGTATAACTCACCCGTACAAGCTGGACGTAACAGACTTGAGTATCCACGGCATATACTCGGGCATATTTGATCATGCGCTAAATTTGACAAGAAACGCTGTCGGAACTTTTTTTTTTTTTTTTCTAATGTCCAGCTCCACACGTTTCCTCCATAGACCCCATGCATTCCAATTAGTCCAAGTTGCCTCTGGAAATAAGACAGGATTTACATTTTTGCCATGAACGTTTTAGAGACATTTTAGGATAAGCTATGTCTGAATAAAAATGCTTCCAATTATGCACTGTGTCGGAGGACCTTTGCGGGATATCAGCGACATGACATTCTCGATCATCGTATTTGCTGATGTGTACTTCAGCATTTTCGAACTCATGCTTGAGGACGATGATATCGCGCTGTGTGTAACACGATGCGTCCTCTTAAAGAGATACGATTGCATGGAAGATGGGAAACAATTGATAGTAAATCCACCGCTAACTCTTCCTTGACTTGCAGGGGGTATTACAAGTCACTGTTCATAGATTGGTTCCGACGCACGCAATATGTGATCTGGATCACTATCGGATTCGCATTCCGGTTACGCTGTCTCGTGCCTCCTCCGCAAGGTAGCAGTACATTGACTCATTGACCCAAAGCGTGCCATATCGGGCCTAGTGTTTTAAACAAATGAGGTTCCTTTTAACAGTTCTGAGATGACTAAAGTGGCTTTCGTAAAGCACCAAAACGGGGAGATAGATCTACAATACTATGTCATCGCTACAATTATCCAATGCGCTTAGGGATTTTTTAATATAATTTTAAATATTTGAAAAATATCATTGATTTGAACATTAAGTATTTTAATCAAAATGTATATCGCGATAAAATGGAAGTTTAATGTTTGGTTTTGGTTAAACATATCGGTAATGTAAACGTGTTTACTTTATAAATAATGATTATAACTCGAGTTACCTAATTCAGTGTATTGTTTTATCATCTTATTTATCCCATCCATTTGCAATGATTCACAAATTAGACGGTACTTTTCAATGCCACATACAAAGATTAATGTAAAACTTGTACCAATCTAGGTAAACTAAAAATTACCATATAATTTCAAATATTAACTGTTTTTTTTAATTTTTCTATTTTTTACCTATAAAGCATCAGGATTACACTATTAATGGGTGATAGGCTGTTTCTGATGGAATAAAGGGTAATAATATTAATGCACTTTTCTCTACAATTGTTCAGTCATCGTGTGTTAAAAGACTGACAGGCTGGCTCTACGGAATAAGCTGCACACTCGTTTTAGTATTTGTGTTTAAATGAGCCAGTTTTCTAGACATAGGTTGAAACGTTAAAGTGTGATGGACTATCCTTTAATTTCGCAATAAGCTGCTGATACCATGTGTCTTATTCTGTTAATCAGAAAATTTGGGTTTGACAGGCTGTCTCAAAGGTATAAATTGACTTCCACACAAGTTTAAAAACAGACCACAAAATATATATTTTCTGATCACACACACACCTTGCACAACCAAATGGGGGGAACGGTTCGCTGAAGCATGATTCAGTGGTGGAGGGCTGAAACCGCGCAACGTCGTATCTGTGGAGATCAGGATCACTCACAATCACGGATATCGAGTACGAACCGCAAGTAACCGCAAGTGTGCACTACCATCCACCCCATTTCTCCCCACGGGGTTCCCAATTCGCCACTATAATAAAATAATGAGATAAAAATATCTCGTCACAAATTAGCACGCTTTAATATCACGTACCAGTTTGGTTGTATTAGGAGTAGAGCAAAGCCTTATATTTTTAAGCTACGTTTTTGACAAATTGCGAAACTGACTGAAAGCCACAAAGCTAAAAATCTCTACATATGATAGTTGATTATCTCAGTGGACTTGAATAACTTTTATCCAAATGTCTAACATATTCCATTAAGAACTACGTTAAATGCAGTACATGTTCCACGCATGTTTCTCTTTTTAATTAGGGGGTGTGTTACTTCACAACACGTGCAAGTATATGTTTTTTTACCCCAGTCGCAAAAATATGGTAGACACATAAAACTACCTTTAAAAAATAACATTCAATCAATAACCCCCTGTGCATACCCCCAAAAATTTACCACTAAAACCGTTAAACACTGGCCTAAAAAGGCCTGTTTGTTAATTAGCTTTTGCTTTCACTTAAATAGGAGCAATACACAGTGGGTTAGACGGTTGAGCTCTGGCAAAACCATTCTGGCGATACGTTGTAAAGCAGATATTTATTGAAGTATTGAATGAATTCAAGCACCGCGTTATTGACAAAAACATGCAGTTTAAAACTTCTTGAGAATGTAATTGTATTACTTTGGCTTTACTATAAAAGGTAGTAATCAATGACAGTTGTAGGTATGTCCATTAATCTCCATTATGCAGAGATTACTAATATAAAGTAATGTGTGCACCTATGTATTGGCATTGTATTTAGAACAGGCTTAAGTAGTAATCTGACACTGTATCAATCAGAGGTCGAACCCCCCAGATCAATTACGTCATCCAAAAACAGTCACTTGTGCTACCGACGGATCTAACAGATCTTGATTTTACAGTGGCGTTGCAACCAAACTTTGCTAATGACGTCCTTTTGACATCTTAATTTAACTCTAACAGTTATAGGCAAATCATGTTACTTTAGCGGTGTAAATATACATTAAACAAAGATTCGTTATACCGGGACAGCTGAAAATTTCGTTAACAAGTTGTATTTCTGCGTTGGGGTCCTGCACAGGTTTCTGAGTCGTCATCAAATGGGATCAAAGCACTGCCGATTGCTCGAGCGGGAAGCCACCGTCAATTGTTGCACTGCCAAAGGAACTCCATGGGCCCCAATTTAGTCCAATAAGGCTCTGAAAGATACAGAAAAAACATCTGAGTATTTTGGGTGACACAAACCGCATTACAACTACTGTCCCTTGCGGCGTTGTGACTTCATCAATTAATTCCATGAACCGTCTAACAACTTGTTTTCTAATAATTTTAAAATCGATTCAAATCAACCCCACTTTATGATGGAATTGCATTGTGTGATACTTTGGAATAACGTAATTTTGTAGTTTTTCTAGTAGTTCTTCTCTGCATGACGTAGATAAAAATTGGTAAGGAATTATTTGGGAAAAACAGATTTTATTTATCTGGTATGCCGCAAACGGTATCTTGGAGAATTGTTTATGTGTGGTTGCTACAACCGACTGTTTAAATCCTCAGTACAAATTTACAATGTGCTCCCAAAGGTAAAAATCAACACAGAAAGCATTTATCGAAGATTGTGCTCTAGGGCTTAATTATAATAACAGGTGATGAATAATCTATTGTGCGTATATTTGAATTCTAATTAACCGCGGACATGGATCGACGTTACATGCTCGTGTTTCTCGTTCAAATCCTGATGGGTCAGTTTGTCCCTCGCAATATGTTGGTCTTGGGGATCTGGATCACTGCAAAGTCGTGTTCTTTCTTGAATACCTCCACTGCATCTTTCTGAGCAATCACTCCATTGTGACCAAGGAAGCCATTACTGGATCTGAAAGGGTCATATATATGATATTCAATAGAAAAAAATGGATGTTGATGTTGGGGTGTATGTTCGTTTTTAAAAAGGTGAAACATGATTGATATGATTATCCATAGAAATTGTGTCCTTAAAATTTATTAAAAAATAATGTATGTCTTGAATCCCCTGTAATTTGTTAGATTCCCAAATATCTATAAAATAACGGGTATTCAATCAACCCAAAAACGCCAAATTCAAGCGTACCATTTAGACTCTAAACAACGACGAAAAATAGGGCACTTTATCGCCCTCATAATCCAAACCCTGTTATCACTAAGATTCACAGTAAAGAGAAAAATAGTGCTTTCTTAAGACACCAAAAATTCGTATCGTATATCTACGTTGGCAGTTGAGGGGTGAAATGTACGCTTGAATTTTGCGTCGTTTGCGTTTTGGAGGTGTTTGAATACTGTTAATGTGCAATACTGGGGAATATAACTATATACATGGGATTTAAAAAATGAGGGTTATTTTTAATAAAAAATCCCCAGAATGGTTAGCCCGTGAGTATGATGGGAGGGAAGCACAAGTGGGCAAGATGGTGAACACCACTCCTTACTTACACTTAGCTGAGGAATCAAGACTTTCAGATGGAACAGAGGACATAGGAACGGAGGAAAAAAAGAAATCAGCGAGTACTTTTAGCTTGTACTTGTTTTCTGATGAGAGACTTGTCAATCGTTTCAAAACCTGGTTAAGTTTCTCATCGATTCATCATATCATCCAGTTTAATTGAGTGTCACGATTAGCCATGAGCCAAGTAATCACCAGTTTAAAATAAACGTGAATCCATCATTAAAGTTTATCCTTTAGTTCACAAACACTGTATATTACCAAAGTTTGTCAGTTGAGCGTTTAGATATTAAATTAAACACTATGTAAAAGAGGGGCGGCTCCAGAATCGGTAAGTAAAGCAGGGGGAGATATGAATATACTAAGTTATCGGAAACAGACTTATTGATGCAGAACTCTTTATTGAAGTGGATTATGTTGTATCAAGTGGCCAGGTATACGAAAATTCCAGCGACTATAGCCTATATGTATAAAGAGTTAAGTGAACCAGTTCAAAGTTCAATGTGTTGGTTGATATAACACGCAATTTTAACCCGCTTTTCGACCCTGCTTTTCCGATTCTGGAGCCGCCCTGGTAGAAAGCGGTAATCAAACAAACTGGTGGGACAAACTAAAGTGTTAAAGACTTCTACTTCTTATCTGTTCCCAACGCACAGAAGAGACGGAATCTGCTCCACGCCACATTATCGTGCCAGAAACGAACTGGTGCGGAGTGAGGTCCTCCATTACAAGTAACAGTACACAGTGACCATGGGATCCCAGGGGTCCAAGAATGCGAAAAATAAATTATATATCAATAATTATATATCAAGAAAATACACGTTATATCTTACGCTTACAGCATCAGTAATGATATCCTTATTTCAGAAAGAGCACAACCAAATGATTATCCAAGTCTTGACCAAAAACAAGTGTATAAAAGTTTTAAAAATTAAATATATCAGGGTATAACTTTATCGCAATGGTCAGTTGGACAAGGTGTTCTTCTTTGAGAAAGCTAGGAGAAGCGACCAGTTCTTTGATCTGCTTGGGACATTAACCCCTATCACTTTCCCCATCATCCTCTGACATTTGAACTTTTGAATCTCTCTCCTCTGCTTCCTCCAAAACACTACGAGTCACATGCTTTTCCATTCATACAGGTTTTTAGAGTAGTACACAACACTCACGACTCAAGAAATGTTTAACTCTCACAATCAAGAGTAGCCCCTCGTCAATCTAACCAATTTACTCAATGACTAACAATTGATTTTCAGATCCTGATTGCAAGCTCACAGTTTTGAAACTTTAAAGTGTGTTCACTTCACGCAATATGGACCCTTCACCTATGAAGAGTGACTTGTCAAGATAACACTAGGGATCCAAATCCTTCCCGGAATCCGCCCTTATTACAATATAGGAGGAAACACCTTCTACCTCAGCACGAATTTCGAAAAGTTTTGTTTCGTGATCTCCTACACAGTAATCATTGTCGCTGGGTATCGGGTCATTGCACAGTCCGTGTACGCGATCGTGATCCAGTCCCGCAGGTGACACTACATGTGGTCCACAACACTCCACATATCCAGCTGCCATAATTAAAAAATAAGGAATAATTAAGACGGACTCAGAGAGATTGTGTGTGTGTATAAATTAAAAATAGTCAACTAGAACTAAAGATCGTCACCTACAATACTCCATTCCAAAGTTTGAGATGAATTGGATTTTGCATTTTGATGAAGTAAACATTTAAGTATAGTGTAACAGTAGCATAGGATACTGTGTATAACAATAATTCCGGATCCGGAATTTTAAAACGAAGTTGTGATTTTCTAAATGAAGGACATCGATTTGAGCTTAGTTATTTCAAACAGTGATTAGTTTGTGGACAAGCCTTATGTATATGAAAAAAATTTGTTAGCAAAATGAGGGCGCCATCATCGGGAAATCTCTGAGTCATCTTTTAATGGAATCAAAGAAAATATTGAGAGCAGCCTTTTGACATCAGCAATAAAAATGTGATCTTTGGATGAGAGCAAAGCAAACATAGGAACAAGATTTCACCCAAGAGTTTCAATACCTCCACATGATCCGAAGGGACAAACTTGCTGCTGAAAGTTTTCTCCGTCACATCCGATAGCATCAACAGGTTTAGGATCATCACACGCCCGAGTACGAGTTTGTTCGCAAGACGTCACTATCAAAGAACAAGAACCCCATGGAGACCATGGTCCATATTGCGGTCCTGAAAAAAGTACATACAATTAAGTGAAATAGGTTTGGAGAAAACAATAAGTTTGATGAGGAAGCTGATTGCAGAAGCGAATATAGGATTATTAAACCAAAGCCTTTGGTTAGAGGTTATATGTCTGGATTATGTTTAGTTTGCCGTGCATTGACACAAATCAATGCTCATGCGCCCAGTTTGACGACGAATAATGACACTTTACCACATCAAAATTTTATATGAGAAAAAAAAACATATTTTCCTCATAACTCCAGTAAATTTTAAGGCCAAGAACAAAATATCCCAAAACATGGTAGACGACCCCAGCTCACTATGGTTCAATTTGGTACACGTTTTGGCTTTTACCATCCAAAAGCTAGACAGATATAAGTCCAAGTTTGTAATCAGATGTGTTTGGAAATATGCTTCTATGTGTGGGAGAAAACACCATGTAAAATAAGGGGTTCCAAAAAAAATAAGTTCCCCCTAAAATTGGAGGACATTTTGTTGCATAAATCCACTAGGTGTTTAGTTTTTTAATAAAGTTTTTTAAATGTTTTATTTTTTGCTTTTTTTAAGTTTTTTATTTTTTTCTCTCAATTTTCACTGGATCCGGTTGTAGACCACCGACCGAGAACGGTTTTGGAAGGTTTATTGGATCAACAGGTGTCAAAAGAAACCGCAAAACCTTTGTTTGAACTTGCTGCTATCGTAACGGTTTCCCAAATATAAAACCAGCTTTACTTTCTGTCCGGCACACAGAAACGACCAAATCATCATCTTATTACCTGAAATACGTCGCTTCGAGCTTATTTCCCTTCAGGTGTGATCTAATACATTGGTAAGGCATTCAAAATCATGTAAAAAGCCCGGGTTCGAAAAAATTGGGGTCGCTTCTTTCTGAAATCTCCTCATGTCTCTTAAAGATAGACACATTTGGCTGATGCCAACAAAAGTCCCCGCTTTCCAAATAACACTTTTGGCATCAACACACGCTCCCTTTTCCAAACATGATGCTGCCAGAAAAAGGGCAACTTTAAAACCGTATTTCAAAGGTTAAGTGGAAGAAGTTATAATTTTAGCAAAACGATTTCAAATTTCATTTCTCTATATTCATTTCGGTCTGAAGTAATAAGCTTAAAACATTAATGCAAGGCCCAACAAATAATCAAGTAAGACAAATATGCAAGACAAACAAAAAACAAATACTGAGATGAAAGTTGTGTAACAACACCATCGAAATTGTGAAGCACATCGACAACAAAGGAGAACGCTACACTGGCAAAATCAACTTAATGGAATTATCCACCGAGCATGGACCCACATTCATCAACAGACCATCAGCAAATTGATAAACACATGTGTAAACACTACAATGAGTTCATCAGTAGCAGATGGAGGAACATGAATATTAGAGTCTCGCCCTGGATGGACAAAACAATTAAGCTTATTTTGATTTGAAACAGGCATTTCAAACCTTTCTTTCATAAAAAGCAGTATAACAAAAAAATGACTTTATTTTGATACTGATAATGTAAAGCTTACATCTCGTTGTTTGTTTGTTTTCGGGCTGCAATATTTATCTTGTTTATTTGTTTAACCTAGGTGCCCAATGTTTTAAGCTTATTTACTAATCAGCCCGCAATGACTATGGAAATGAATGTTAGTAATTTAAATAATTTCTTGACTTTAGACCTTGAATATGTTAAAGTGCCACTTTTTCTGGCGCATCATTTTTGAAAAAAGGATTATGTCTTTGATGCCAGGCGTTTTTTTAAGCAACGACTTTTGTGGCAGAGCCAATGTTTCCTTTCTTCACAACCTTTTTAAATATTCCAATCTGCAGTTCTAATGTGAAGTTATGCACACGAAAATGTCCCATTGGATTTTAGGGGGAACTTATTTTTTGGGAACCGTGTATGATCGGGTCAACCACCTTTAATTTAAATCAATAAATAGGTTTGTGTAACACTCCCCTCTCAGAAGTGGGGTGACATCATTTGGTTACATTCCATAGCACAGTGACGTAACAAGCGGGGGGGGCAGGGGGCCCCCAACGGAACCCGTGGCCCCTTCTGCCCTCTGCCCCCCAAATGAACTGACCTTCTGTACAGTGTCTATGGCGAAGGATCCAAATGAGCCCCTAAAAATGTTTCTGGGCACCCCCTTCTCCACTTCGGCCCCCACCCCATTTGCCAAGGTCTGTTTACGCCACTGCATAGCATTTCTTGGAAATATGAAATCTGTGTAATTATCTCACCAAAATGCATGGTCATACATTGTAAAGGAGTCAGATTAAAGAAAATCTTAAATTCATATTTTCCCTCCTCATTACTCGAGTAAAATGTGTAAATCCAGGAAATTTCTTTTGATATTAGGAACAAAAACATCCGCAAACATGGTAGAGACGCAGCCCTAGCTCAATACCTCGTGTTATATGGCCTCCATTTTTTTCTGATTAAACTTTTAAAAATATTCTTTTCTCAATTTTATTTGGAAAAGAATTTCTCACTGACAGTATTTGTTTACTCTAACATAGAGAAAAGGGTATTCCCTAAGTGGTTTTATGCTAACTGTTGCACTGGTTTAGATTGCACATCGGGGAAGTGGGGGATTACCCAAGAATGCTAAAACTTATTACGACATCAGCTGTTTATGCTTTAGGAGATCAGGGCATTGCAAGATCTGGGAATTCCCTTCCCCACAAAGTTTAATATATGAAGTGATGTAATTTAGCTTTGTGAATCTATTTGTGTGCAGGTGTGTATGCATAAGAATGATGTAATGTCTAATTTTTAGACCTGGGGATTTTTGTGAAGTCAATATATATAGGAGCTTTGAGCTAAGTCTCCCCGTCGCCGTGAGCAGTTGCAATCAGCCTTAATACAGTTTGGATGCTCGTTTTTAATCTACATAATGTAGATTTTAGCTTCACGACATAGTGGCCAGGCATAATATAATTCCTGTGAGCAGAGTTGCTGTAATTATTTCTACTGTCATCTTTGAAGCGGAAAGTGCGGGAAATCAAAATAGGATTCCAATTGTGGACAGATAGAAATCGTGGGTGATTATCTTGGACGATACTGTGGATTTATTATCGTGTAGAGGAACTGATTATCCTTGTCGGGCTTGAACTGCTGGACAAGATACCTTCAGGACTGAGAAGAAGATTCCCTTGAATAAAACACTGAGGAGTTGTATGAGCTTGTGCGCTGTCATTTTGGAAGTCTTCGCTGTGAGGACAATTCATCGTTGAACTGCAAAGCTTTCAACACAGGACAATAGTAAAAAAGTATCTTAACTAATTGGTATATGTAATTTGTTTGGACATACCAATTCTTGACCCAAATCAAGTAAAGATCATTAACATTGTTTTATTAGATATTAATTTCAGATCATTTGTGCACACGGCTCATTTAGTTGTGTTTTGACAGGTCTTTTCTTGACCTTAGACGGTCTACGAGACGTCATTAAACAAGCATTACAGAATTGGGGGCTCGTGTTCCGGGAATGAATGGGAGATAATTTTGAGCCTTTTTGTTCAGAATCTTCACATAAAAGTGTGAAAAATATTAGTAAACATTGGGACAATTTTAGCATACAAAATTTTGTGTGTATTACCATGTACTACATTGTAGTTTGGATTCAAGTAAAATGTGTTGTAGAGGAACTCACAATGGAGTTGATCCAGAAGTGGTCATAGGGCAGAATAATGGGGAATTTGATGAAGCTGAGAAGAAAGCCTGAGTTAATGAAATAGCCAAGCATTTAGGACTTGAGGCAACACATGCTATGCGAAGCAAGTCATCAAAAATAGTTGTTGATGAAAAATTTGTCAGGAGGAAGATGTTGGGATAGTTCATTTTTGGAAAAGATAGAAGAGGTTCTGGAAACAGGGTAAATTATAAAGTGATGCAGTCAAGTTAAAAGAACGGAATTTCAAAAGGAATGGAAACGAATTGAAAAAAATGGAAATTGAACAAAAGCAAAAAGAAATTGAAATGCAAATTCAAAAGGAAAGAAAGAAAAGGAAATTTAATGGAAAAAAGGGAAGTTGCAATGCCGATGCAAAATGAAAATGAACCAAAGAAATGGAAAAGGAGATGAAAAAGAAAGAGCTAGAATCTCAACAGATTAGAAAAATTGAAACAACAGGCTTAGCTCATCAGATCGTCCAAGAATTATGGTTTTGATGCGGACGAAAAATCTTCGAATGGTTCAAAATTTCAGGAACGAAGTAGACAAATACTTCTTACACTTGAGAAAATTGCTAATAGCTTGAAATGGCCAAGGAGTCTTGGACCTGGTTGCTACAGTCAGTGTTCATTGTTAAAGCCCGAGAAATATATTCGGCTGTATTGACAGATGGTAGGATTATTATGACGAGGTTAAGCAGCAGGCCTAAAAGGCATATGAATGGGCCAGAGGGCATATAGACCAAACATTCAGTTGGTCAGAAAAAGGAGGACCAGACCAATGTGAATTTTGCCAGTTGTGTGTAGTTAAAGAACAAAGTTGATTCGATGGCTTCTATCAAAAAAGTCGTCGGGCAAAATTTTGGTAACTTAGGGAGGTGATGTTAGTTGAAGAGTTACAAAACCGTGTCTACATTCCATATATCAAAACACATCTGGATTGAAAACAAAATTGACAGTTTTGCGTGAAGCAGCCGTAAAGGGGCCCCGACGATTATTCATTGACCCACAAATTAATTCATACTCGGGCCTCTAGCCAAGAATTCACTAGGTACAACAAATACAACAATACGTAGGGGTTTTAGAACCAAAGCGTTATCATTGGAGCACTCAGGAGGGGAAAACCAAGTCAGGTTCCCATGAAAGGGAGTAAAGACAGTAATGGTGCTAACAAAAACATGGGATGGGACCCAACCCCAATCACAGGTCATCATGCAATCACTGTAATAAGCCCGGACATACCAGGCACGGTGTTGGGAGATACAATGGCTATCCACCCAAAAGGGAGGGAGCCAAAAGGTAGTCAAAAACCAATAGGTTGTGCAGTGACTTTGAGGTCAAAGTGTAATTCTTCTGTTCCGAGAAAACAGAAATCCCACAAAAGGAATTGACACAGAAAAAAAGTAAGGGATGACTTTAAGCCTTGTGTTTTGGAGGGATTTGTATCACTTTCAGCTGATAGTTTAGATCCAAAAACAGCATTAGAATCAGGGGACCGTGCTGCGCGCAGTCAATGTATGGAAGTCACTTCATTTGCTATTGAGAGTTCCACAGGAAACTAGTGCTTTGATTCAGGGGATAGGTATGGATTGTATTAGGTCCTCTTCACAAAATGAAGTTGAAATCGAGACTTGGTTTCTGGAAACGGTCACAATTGGTGTTGTTAGGGAAAGAACTCCAGTAAAAAGGGGTGGCCATGTTGTTAGGGAATGATTGGCAGGGGGAAAAGTTACTCCCAGATCCCATAGTTTCCCAGGTGCCCTGTTCAGTGGATAAATTTGATGAGGGAACAGGAGGGAACGAAAATTTTCCCAGCAGTTGCAGTAGTAGTAGTAAATAACTAGGTCAAGACCAGAAAAGCCTCACAGGCAAAACAAGTGAGCAGGTATGAGTCAAAAATACTCACACATATAGGAAGAGCGTTGAGGAGGACTTGGTCCCAAATTTAGGAGGATATTTTCTCTCAATAATTGGAGGAATTTGGAGGTCATCTTCCCTCTTCAGGGGGAGACTAAATTCCCTAGTTGTGAAAATCCAGCCCCTGAGCCCAAACAAAGGACAGTGGTAAAACAATGAAAAATCCAGCGCTGCGCATGATCTCCCTAGCCATCGTTAGGGACTGTAAAGGAACCCTTTAAGCCATGAAAAGCTGGTTAATAAGCAGCGCAGTGACCCAGCACTTAGGAAGTTAGGTGAGAGGGCATTGTCGCAAGGATCAGACCTAGCAAATTCATGTATGTTTCTACAAACAAACTGGTGTCCTCACGAGAAAATGGCGGCCACCCGATGCACTTTTAGATGAGGATGGAAAGGTTGTGCATCAAATTGTAGTGCCCAAGGTATACCATAGGGAAGTGATGGGTATAGGAAAGCCCACGGAATAGTCCATGGCAGGACATTGTAGGTGTGAGAGAAAAAACACATGCCAGAATAGGAGTCATTTTGGTGGACTACACTCAGAAAAGATGGTATGGTATTGTAAGACTTGTTCACAATGTCAAATGGTGGGCAAGCCCAATCAGGAAATTCCTACTGCTCCCTTGCAACCAATACCAGCATTTGATGAGCCATTAGTAGGGTGTATAGATTGCGTAGGGACCACTTACAAAGACCAAAGTCAGGAAATCAGTATTAATGACCATCATGTGTGCTTCCCACAAGATTCCTGAGGCTATACCCTTGGAATATTAGGGCAAAGAATATAGTGAAAAGCTCTCTAACAAAGTTTTTTACCATAGTAGGCCTTCCAAAATCAATTAAGTCTGATCAAGGATCAAATTTCAGGTCAGGTTTATTCCAACAAGTTTATGGACCAGTGGGAATTTCCCAGTAACGTTCTTCAGCATACCACCCAGAATCCAGGGGGCCCTAGAAAGGTACCCCAAAAACATGAAAAAACAATGATCAAAAACTATTGTTTTGAATTCTGAGAGGGATTGGGATGAGGAGTAGTTCATCTTCTGTCATTTGCTACCAGGAGGCTGTACAAGAGTCATTCGGATTAGCATTGGGAGTTGGTGTTTGGTCACAAAGTTAGGGGACCATTTAAACTACTGAAAGTGGTTGTGGAAATCCTGAGTGATTTGTTAGACGTGTGTCTCAATTTCAGACACAGGCTCCAAAGAGCCACCGAAATTGCCAAACACATCTAAAGCAGAGTCAGGCAAAAATGAAAATAAATGGTATGACCAAAGAGGCCCAGAAACAGGTGTTCAGACCCAGGTGATAAAGCTTAGCAATTTTTACCCAACTAAGGGAAGCCTTGCAAGCCAAGTATTTCTGGACATATGAGAGATTGAGAACACAGTGGGAGAACTTGAACTATGTGATCACAAACAACAGGTAGACGTAAAAGGTCGACAATTATGTCACATATAAATATGCTCAAAGAGTATAATGAAGAGATGATGACATAAAGCCTGCATGTGTAATGTAATCTAGAGTTGTGATGAGTGATTACAAATGGTTGACATCACAGCTTTGGTTAGAATCTGAACAAAAACAGCACTTGTAAACACAGAAATGAAGTTATGGTGTCAATTGCAAACTTCTGACATTACTGGCCAATTTAGACAAGAAAATTAGGTACCTCCCACAAAGTCAAACAAGGTGGAATTGAACAAGAGTTAATTCATGAGTGGGAAAAACATATTTCTGATGTTGTACCTAGTGAGACACATGTCTAACCCATGACATTGCTTTCAGCGTTTCAGAGCCAATCAAATTGCAGCATCTCAGTGACAGTAGTAGTCAGATTGGATAGTTTCAGATCCAGTCAAATGCACTTTGATGGCGTATTGGGAACAATGTACCCAATACTAATTTATGAATTGAATTTAATGAAATTTGTGGATGATAATTTAGAAGCAAAAACTCCACCTGACAAAGAATTTTACCTGCTGGAGTAGGTTTAACTCTAAAGATACATTGACATAAGGGGGGGGGGGGGACATATCAAAGGAAAAGAAAATATTTTTTTTATCTTTTTTATTTGGATTTAATTTTTGTTCAGAAATTTGATTGGTACCAAATTATGTCATTATAGACTGAAGGCAAGCAATCAAGAACTTATTATAAAAGCGTAGAATTTGCACTGTGTACACTGTATGAAATAAATTAACCACAAATGGTTAAAAGGTATAAAAGCCAGATTTTGGGAAATTTTCTTTCATCAAATTTTCTTTGAAGGGGGAGGATGCTGGTATATGGCCTCACCTGTTTGATTAAAACTTTTTAAAAAAAAAAAATATTATTTTCTCACTTTTATTTGAGAAAAAGAGTTCTCAAGGACAAGGATTGTTACATATAAAAGAGAGAAAAGGGATTTCCCTAGAGTTGTTTATGCTAACTTGCATATGTTTCAAGATTGGCACAATAGGGGGAGTGGGGGATTCCCCAGAATGCTTAAAATTAGTAAATGACTCAGCTTGTTAGGCTTTTGAGGGATCAGGGGCGGGCATTGCAAGATCTGGGGATTCCCCACAAAGTATATATATGACGGATGTTAATTTTAGATTGTGAAATCTGATGTGATGGTGCAAGGTCATGATTATGCATAGAAATGATTGTAAGTATTTTAGACTGGGATTTTGGAAGTCAGTATATATAGGAGATTGAGCTAAGTCTCGCCGTGAGCAGTTGCAATCAGCTATACAGTATGGAAGATAGCTAGTTTATCTACAGTAATGGGTAGATTTTATGCGTCATCACATAGTGCCAGGATATATAATTCCATGTGGCGAAGTGCTGTAATTATTCCTTACTGTTCGTCTTTGGAAGCCGAACGAAAGTGCTGAGGAATCAAAAATAGGATTCCAAATTGTGGACAGATAGAATAGTGGTGAGTATCTTGGACTGATTACTGTGGATTTATTATCGTCGAGGACTTAATTTATCTTGTGTCTTGAACTGCTGGACGAAATTACCTTCAGGACTGAGAGATTCCCTTGGAATATAACATACCTGAGGGGTTTTGTATGAACTTGTGTGCGCTGTCATTTTGAGTCTCGCTGTGAGGACATATTCATCGTTGAACTGCAACGCTTTCAACACAGAACACTAGTAAACCATAAGTAATTCTTAATAATGTGTATATGTTAAATTTTGTTGGACATACCAAAATTCTTGAAACAAACAAGTAAAGATCATTTTAAAATTGTAGTATTAGATATAATTTAGCTAATTTGTGCACAAGGATCATTTATTTGTGTTTGAAAGGTATTTTGACCTTAGACGTCTACGAGGTACGTCATAACAACAGTAATATGGTTCAATAGAGGGTCTTTCATCTCGCTCTGCATAATCTTTAAAACAAAAGGTGTTAGTTCCAATAGTATTCGATCATTCAGATCAATTTATTATCCGACCTCAAAGTACTTGTGATATTCAAGTGGAACCTCACTTTATTGCATACATATCCAACATGCATGGTCGTTACGTTGATTTAGGAAAGGCTCCAGATAATTGGAATGGGACTTGTCATTCCGGCAAGATGGCCGCTAATCCGGAAGGTGAAGGAACGGTGAAGACCTCTATTTGTATACATTTTGGCGCTCTACTATCCAAACAGATGACAGATCAAGTCCAAATTTGTGAATCAGGCGGTTTTGGTGTGATGTGCAAAGGTGTATTGATCAATCCCACAATGCACCAGTTTTGGAAAAAATTCACTTCAATAAGGTCATGTGATCAAACCAAAAAACCTATTCTTAACACATAAAAACCCTGACTGTTACACTCTTTTTAGCCCACAAGGTGGGTGCGTTAGTACTTAGGGAATCTCGGTCATTGATAATGAAATTAATGTGGTCTTAAAACTTCTGGAACACGTTTTATCACTAAGTATGACATGTGCTTGGACAGTACAGTGTAGGTAATAGCCAATACAAAGATTTACAACAACCACCCCATTAATTAATTAGTTTCCACGATAGGCTACACCATGCATTAAAAAAAATATTTCTGACGTTCAAACAACCAGGAAAGCTCGCATGTGTCCCACGTTGCCAATGCCATCGTTGGGCTGTAAAACTGGTCACGGTATTGGTACCAAGATTTAAACCAATCAGTGTCGAAGCACTGCCCACGTGAAGGTATGTCCGGGTGTTACAAGAAAGAGTACGTAATTATCGCTGAATTTCCAAACCCTGTCACCGTTGGTGCCGGCGGAACATCCAATTTCATCGCTATAGGTTATGAATGGGCCTGGCGGGCAAGTGATGGTCGCTATTTGATAGAATGTAAAATACATTGGAAGGTGACTTGGGAAGTATCAAGGCAAGATATTAAGTACATTGAATAAAAGAATGAAGACCTACGGAGAGCTAATCCGTGCCCAGAGGATGATCACTATGTGTGCACTTTTTGAAAATGCTTCCTTTTAAAAGATACGCATATACAGTGTGAGTCAATAAAAACCCTACATTCAGGAATTTTTTTTTCTTCAAAGGTTAAACATTATTTTTGTTTGAATGTTTGCTTTGGTTGTTTACAGGGATAAACAGGCTATCAGAAGATTTTATTTGGTGTCTTTCGGACTTTGGGTTCAGAAACTATGCCAATTTTGCGGAGATACCTAAAAATTCTGTTTGGCCGATTTTAGCCATACAATGCGGAGAGACTGACACCGACGTGTACCATAACACATTATAGCAAAGACAATTCACACATGCTCTTTCAGATGGTATCGATTTCTTCTCCACAAAACATTGAAAATCACTCCATATCAATGTCGCAGTTCATGAACATAATGAAGCTGCTCAGAGATTGTTTTACATCTCTAAAGTAATTATTTTGCACAAATACAGTATACTCAGCGTCCATAAATTGCGAGAAGAACAAAAGCTGAAGTTTTCTGTATATAAATTGGAATTAAAACTTAAAATTCAAATCGCACTGTTTTTTCAAGCGGAATACAAAACATTCTATGGTTTCACTTTGGCTCCCAAGTTTCGTTGTAGGTTAAAACCAATCTTGCTGAACCAAAGTAAACTGTGGTCTTACACCAGCTATCTTGACTTTCTTATTTGGGAAATTGAACATTTTTCACTTAGCATTTTCTTTTGTAATCTCCTTCAATTATTCTCCCACCTTCTATTGTTTTACAATAATTTGGTGTTAAATGTTTTTACTCAAATCACTGCTGAAGACCATGATACTCTATGTAAACGATGCATCTTTGTTTGGCTCAAAATCGGCCAAACATGATTTTTAAGTCTCTCAGCAAAATAGGCATAACTTCTTCCTCTAAAGTCCAAATGACACCAAATAAACGTTTTCTGAAAGCCTGTTTATCCTTCTTCATAAAAAAATGAAAACATTTGAGCAAAAATAAGTCTTAACTATTTTAATTATTTTTGTATTCTTAATGTAGGGTTTTTTTTTTACTCACACTGTATACTACCTAGGGGTGTTCATAAATACTTTGTTAGGGTTTGAAAAAGTTGGAGCTTCAGACATTTAAAAAAAAAATTGGAAAGAGTTCCACATGTACCCCTCCTTTCAAATTCTACATGATGAATACATAGAAATACCAGTGTATACCATGTACAACTCTCCACGATGTTCCCCTTGCTTTTGATTAACCGATATACAAATTCCTCTGTCAAGAACGATCCCATTGTATATACACTGTTTCTTTTATATAAAAACACAAAATATCAATATATACTATGTACATGTATCCCACTCACAGGTTTTGGATACCAAGAACAGTGATACCATACGTACTTAAGAATTATAATATTGTCCAACTCTAACAATGTGTAAAATGCATCTGTACAATGTGTCCTGGTTTCAAGACCCCCAGCAACTTTGGTACTCTAATCCTGGTTCGAACCCCTTCAAATTCAGTACTCTATTAATTTAAAAGGCAGCCACCTTACTGAAGATCAAACATAGCGACAAGACAAGCATGCTAGCGATTAGCCAGGAAAAACATCTCGCAAACAGTCAGAGATTAGGCACTTGCTTTGGCTGCTTCTTAATTATTTTCGATTTCTGGGGTTCTTTTATACATCAGAAAGATACAGTTGTAATAACTCACCCGTACAAGCCTGGACGTAACAAGATTGAGTATCCACTGCATATCCTGGGCATATTTGATCAGGCGGCTAACAACACATTTTGACAAACGCCTGTTCGACTTCTAATGCCAGCCCACAAGTTTCACTGATAGACCCCATGGCATTCCAATTATTCCAGTTGCCTCTAGAAATAAGAACATGATGTACATTTATTGCATGAATCGTTTAGAGACTTTTTAGGATAATCTATCTGATAAAATGTTCCCATTATGCACTTAGTGTCGGAGACATTTCCGGGATATCAGCGACATTCTCGAATCATCAGCTTTGCGATTGTAACTTCATCATTTTCGACTCAATGCTTGAGGACGATGATATCGCGCTTTGTGGACACGATCTCCGTCTTAAGAGTAACGTTGCTGGGAAGATGTAAACAAATTGATAAGTAACTCACGCTAACCTTCCCTTGACAGTTGCGGGTAGGTACAAGTACGTATCATAATTTGGTCCGACGCAATATGTGATTGGATCACTATCGGAATCCTCGCATTCTCGGTTACGCCTGTTCTCCGGCCGTCCTCCCGCAAGTAGCAGTACATTGACTCCATTGACCCCAAGCTTGCCTATCGGGACTACAGTGTGTTAAAACCATGAGTGTCAGTCTTAACAGTCTTGAGATGACATTTTTGGCTTTCGTAAAGCACAAACGGGAGAATAGATCTAATACTATGTCATCGCTACAATTATCCAATGCGCTTAGGATTTTTTAATCTTAATTTTCCTTTTTTTTATTTTTTGCGGTTTTTTTTTTTTAGTATTTTAACATCAAAATGTATATCGCATTAAATGGCAGTTAATGTTGGTTAAAAACAGATCCGTTATTATTAAGTGTTGAACTTTATAATCTGATATACTATCGGATTCCTAATTCCGTTTATTGTTTTATTATCCAATCTTTATTTTATATCCCATACATTGCAATGATCACAATTAGACGACGTTTCATTCCATGCCATATACAAAATTAATGTAAAACTAATGTCCCAATCTAAGTAACTAAAAATTAACCATATAATTTCTGCAATATGACTGGTTTGTAAACTTGACTTCATTTCAAGTCACTCATACATATTTAACACTATTAAATGGTGATGGCTTTTCTGATGGAATAAGGGTAATATATCATGCACTTTCTCTACGCTTGTTCAGTCCTCTTGTGTTCAAAAAGACTGACATGCTGGCTCTAACGGAATAAGCTCACCACTCGTTTTATTTATGTTCTTTTTTTTAAATGAGCCAGTCTTTCTAGACAGCAAGTTTGAAACGTCTACGTGTGAGAATATCTTTATCGCAAATAAGCGTGCGATACCATGATGTTGTCTTATTCTGTTAAGCAGCAAATTTTGGGTGACAGGCGTCTCAAAGGTATACTTGACTTCCACACAAGTTTTAAAACTGACACCAACAGTATATAATTTTCTGATACACACCCTTGCACAACTTACATGGGCACGGTTCGCTGAAGCATGATTCCGTGGAGGAGGCTGAACCTGCGCACACGCCGGTCTTATCCTGTGGATCAGGTCTCACATCACGATATCGAGTCCGAACCGCCGTACCGCAATGGCACTAATCCTCCACCCATTCTCCCCCATCTGTTTCCCAATTCGCCACTATAATAAAATAATGAGATGCAAAAAATAGTCCTCGTCCAATCAAAGTAAACGCTTTAAAAATATAGTACAGTTTTGTGTATTATTGGATAGAAAGAGCAAAGCTTTATATTTTTAATCTACTGTTGAACCAAATTGCGAAACTGACTGAAAGCCACAAAGCTAAAAATCTCTACATACATTGATATTTGATTTCTATGACTCTAAAATAACTTTTACTTCCAATGTCTAACATACTTCCATTAAGAAATACGGTAAATGCGTACATGTTCCACCGCATGTTCTCTGTGTTTAATTAGGGGGTGTGGTTTACTACTTCACAAATGCAGTATTGTTTTTTTACGCCCATCCAAAATATGGAGGACAGACCCCTAACACCTACCTTTACAAATAATTCATCAAATAAACCCCCCTGTGCATACCGCCAAAAATTTTAAATACACTAAAACCGTTAAACCCGGCTAAAAAACTGTTGTATTAGCCTTTTGCTGTTTCAACTTGAGTAGGAGCAATACACATTGGGTAGACGGTGACTCTGTTTTGGCAAAACCATCTTGCTAACGATTTGTATACATATAGTTTTATTGAAGTTATATGCAATGAATTCAAGCGCAACCGTGATTGACAAAACATCAGTTACAACCTCTCTTGATGAATGTAATTGGTATTACTTTTGCTGTTACTATAAAAGGTATTATCAATGACAGTTTAGGTCCTGCCATATCTCTTATTCAGAGATTTACTATATAAATTTAATGTGGTGCACCTATTGTATTGCATTGTATTTCTAACAGGCTTAAGTAGTAATCTGACACTGTAAAATCAATCAGAGGGCGAAGCCCCAGATCAATTACGTCATCCAAACATGTCACTTGTGCTAAAGACGGATCTAACAGATCTCGATTTTACAGTGGGGCGTTTGACCACGTTTGGCTAATGACTGCCTTTTTGACATCTTTAAGTACATCAACAGTTAATAGCAGCTCATGTTACTTTTAGAGGTGTAATAATACATAACAGATTCGTTGATACCGGGACACTGAAATTACGTTAACAACGTTTATTTCTTCGTCTGCGTGGGGTCCTGCACAGGTTTCTGAGTCGTCATCAAATTGGATCAAAGCACTGCTTGTCGATTTTCGCAGCGTAGCCACGTCCAACATTTTGCACTGCAAGAACTTCCATGGGCCCCCCAATTAGTCCAAAAGGCTCTGAAAGATACAGAAAAACAATCTGAGTTATATTTGGTGCACAATACTAAACGCAATTAACAACTACATTCCTTGCGGGAGTGACTTCAATCATTAATCCATAACCGTCTAACAACTTGTTTCTAATATTTAAAATGATTTCCACTCACGCCTCATTATGCATGGCATGGCATTGTGTGATACTTTGAATAACGGAATTTTTTGGTAGTTTTTTCGTATTTGCTTCTCGTTGCAAATGACGTTAATAAAATTGGTAACTTATTTGGGAAAACAATTTATCTGGTATGCCGCAACGGATCTTGGAGAATTGTTATTGTGGGTGCTTACAACCGACTGTTTAAATCCTCAGTATCAAATTACAATGTTTGCTATCCAAAGGTTTAAAAATCACAGAAAGCATTTATCGAATATTGTGCTCTCTGGCGATTATAATAAACAGGTGACATAATCTAATTGTAGATCTATTTGATTCTAATTAAAACAACCAGGACATGTGATCGACGTTTACAAATGCTCGGTTTCTTCTCGTTCAAATCCTGATGGGTCAGTTTGTCCCTCGCAATATGTTTGGTCTTGGGGATCTGGATCACTATCACTGCAAAGTCGTGTTCTTTCTTGAATACCTCCACTGGCATCTTTCTGAGCAATCACTCCATTGTGACCAAGGAAGCCATACTGGATCTGAAACAGGGTACTATATATATATGTCAAATAGACAACATGGCTGTTGAATCTGGGGTTTGTTCGTGTTTTAAAAGTTGAACATTATTGATATATTATCAATAGAAACTCTAGTGTCCTTAAATTATTAAAAAATAGTATTCTTGATTGAATCCCATGTATTTAGTTATCTTCCCAAATATCTATTACACAGAACGTTATTCAATCAACAAAAACGCCAAATTCAGCGTACATTTTCGCCCTTTCAACTCCCGCCGAAAAATAGGGCACTTTCTCGCTCATAACCATCCAAACACTGGTTTATCACTAAATTTCACAGTAAAAGAGAAAAATAGTAGCTTCTTTCTTCAGACACAGAACAGGGAAAACAGGACCAAAAATTCGTTATCGTATATCACGTTGGCAGTTGAGGGGTGGAAATGTACCTTTGAATTTTGGTTTTGGAGGTGTTTGAATAAGTGTTTAATGTGCAATCTCTTTGGGATATAACTATATACATGGATTACAAATAGTATTTTTTAATAAAAAATCCCAAAAATTTGGGGCCTAGCCCGTTAGGTCTAGGAGGGAAGCCAAGTGGCAATATGGTGAACACCACTCCTTACTTACACTTAGCTGAGGAATCAAGACTTTCAAGATGGAACAGAGGCATAGGACGGAGAAATCATCGAGTAATTTTAGCTTGTACTTTGTTTCTGATGAGAGACTTGTCAATCGTTTCAAAACCTGGGTTAATTTTTCTCATTCGATTCATCATAGCATCAGTTAAATTGAGTGTCCGGATAGCCATGATCCAATTAATTCACAGTTGTAAAAATAACCGTCACATCCATCATTAAATTATATCCTTTAGTTCACATAACACTGTATATTACCAAGTTGTCAGTTTAAGCTTTTAGATATTAAATAACAATATGTATAAAGCGGGCGGCTCCTGAATCGGTAAAGCAGGGGAGATATGAATATACTAAGTTATCGGAAACAGACTTATTTATGCAGACTCTTTATTGAATTGGTATTATTGTTGTATCAAGTGGCCAGGTATACCAATTCCTACTACTATAGCCTATATTGTAATAAGCGTGGCAGAGACCCTTCTTTACTTTCACCCGGTTTCAATGTGTTGGTTGATAACACGCATTTTTAACCCTGCTTTTCCGTTTGCGCCCCTGCTTTTCCGATTTCTGGAGCCGCCCCTGGTAGACCAGGGGATAGGGAGAAGGGGTAACCAGGCGGAGGGAGGGTGGAAGCGAGATGAGATGGGAAGAGTGAGAAAGTAGGGGTCGATAGGGTAGGAGATATTAGGAATTGGAAAAAAGGTAAGGTGGAGTGGGAAGGTGGCGAGAGGGGAGGGGAGGAGGGTAAGAGTGTAAATCAAACAACCTGGTGGACAAACTAAAGTGTTTACATACTTCTACTTCTCGTTGTGCGGATTCTCCTGTTCCCAACGCCACCGAGAACGGATCTGGCTCCCTCATTTAGCTCCAGACACTGCCTGGTGCGGATTCGAGTCCCTCCATTACAAGTAACAGACACAGTGACCATGGGCTCCAGGGGTCCAACCTCGAATAAATTATATATCATCAATTATATACAAGCAAATACCGTTTATAATCTTAACCGCTTACTAGCACAGTATGAATATCCTTATTTCAGAAAGAGCACAACCAAATGATGATCGTCCCAGTCATTTTGAATTTGACCAAAAACAAGTGTAATAAGTTTTAAACTTCATTATATCCATGAAACTTTATCGCCATGGTCCATTGTTTGGACAAGTTGTTTCTCTTTGCAAAAGATAGGAGAACTACAGTTCGTTGTTTGAGGTGAATTAACCTAATCACTTGTTCCCACATCCTCTGACATTGAAACTTTTGACTCGCCTTCTCTCCTCTGCTTCCTCCAACTACGATTCCCATGCTTTTCCAATTCATACTGTTTTAGAGTAGTACAAACAACCTCAATAATCAAGAACTGTTTAAAACCTCACAATCAGAGTAGCCCCGCGACCCCTCGTCAATCTACCAATTTAATCAATGACTAATCACATTGATTGTTCAGATTCCTTGATTGCAAAGCTACAGTTTGAACTTTATTGTGTTCACTTTTCACTTTCACAGATGACAAACCTTCACACCTACTGAAGAGATGCTTTCCACGTCACTAGTAGGATTATCCAAATCTTCCGGAATCCCGCCCTAATACAATATATGAAACACCTTCTCACCTCGCCCGAATTTTCGAAAACAAGGTTGTTCTGTTTCTGGTCGGATCTCCTACACAACATAAATCATTGTCGCTGGGTATCGGGTCATTGCAACTTCCGTGTACGCGATCGTGATCCAGTCCCGCAGGTGACACTCGACATGTGGTCCACACACTCCACCTATCCCAGCTGCCAAATTAAAAATAATGAATATAAATACTGACTCACTAGATTTTGTGTGTGTAATATTAAAAATAGGCAAACGTAGAACTAAAAGATCGTCACTACATACTCAATTCCAAAGTTTGAGATGAATTGGGGATTTTGGCATATTTTGGATGACTTAAACCTTTAAGTATAGTGTAAACAGATAAGCATATGAGACTGTGTATAACAATAATTCCGACCAGAATTTTGATAAAACGAGTTTGTGATTTTCTAAATGAGAAAAAATCGATTTGGAGCTTATTATTTCAAACAGTGATTAGTTTGTGGACAGCCTTATGTATATGAAAAAAATTTGTTAGCAAAATAGGGCGCCATCATCGGGGAAATCTCTGAGTCATTCTTTAATGGAATCAAAGAAATATTGAGAGCACCTTTTGACATCAGCAATAAAAATGTGATCTTTGGGATATAGCAAAGCAAACATAGGAAAAGATTTCACCCAAGAGTTTCAATACCTACCTCCACATGATCCGAGGACAAACTTGCTTGCCTGAAAGTTTTCTCTCGTCCATCCGATCGCACATCAAACAGGTTTAGGATCATCACACGCCCGAGTACGAGTTTGTTCGCAAGACTTTCACTTCCAAATGAACAAGAACCCCCCATTGAAGACCAATGGTCCTATTGCGGTCCGAAAAGTCCATACATTAAGTGAAATAGGTTTTGGAGAAACAATAAGTTTTGATGAGGGGAAAGCTGATTGCAAAGCGAATATAAGGAATTAATTAAACAAAGCCTTTGAATTTAGAGGTTATATGTCTTGATTATGGTTTAGTATTGGCCGGTGCATTGACACAAACAATGCTCATGGCGCCCAGTTTTGAGCGACGACTATGACACTTGTTAATAACCACACCAAATTTTATATGAGAAAAAAAAACATATTTTTCCGCATATCCAGTAAATTTAAGGGCCAGAACAAAAATATCCCAAAACATGGTAGACGACCCCCAGCTCACTATGGTTCAATTTGGTACCCGTTTTGGCTTTTACCATCCAAAAGCTAGACAGAGATAAGTCCAGTTTGTAATCAATGTGTTTGAAATATGCTCATGTGAGGGAGAAAACAACCCATGTGCATAAGGGGTTCTCAAAAATAAGTTCCCCTCCCTAAAATTGGGAGGACCTTTGTTGCATAAATCCCCTAGGTGTTTAGTTTAAAAATTTTTAAAGTGACACTGAAGGAGATTTTTTAGGATTTGAATTTCTCTCATTTCACTGGATCGGTTGTAATTAGACCACCTACCGAGTAACGGTTTGGAAGGTTTATTGGACAAACAGTGCAAAAGAAAACCGCAAAACTTGTTTTTGAACTTGCCTGCTATCGTAATCGATTTCCCAAGAAAACCATGCTTTTGACTTTCTTCGTGCACGACAGAAACTACTAAATCATCATCTTATTACATAAATAATACGGCGTATTCGGCTTCTTCACTTCATGTGTGATCTTAAACCTTGTAAGCATTCCAAATATGTAAAAACCCCGGTCGAAAAAAGTGGGGGCGCTTCTTTCTTTTGGAAATCTCTCATGTCCTCTTTAAAAGAGAAGGAACTTTGGCTATGCCACCAAAGTCGGTCGCTTTCCAATAAACTTTTGGCATCAACACACGCTCCCCTTTTCCAAACATGATGCTGCAGAAAAAGTGGCACTTTAAAACTTAACCGGTATTCAAGGTCTAAATTGAAGAAGTTAATCATTTATAGCAAACGATTTTGCAATTATCTTTACTATATTTCATTTCGTTCTGAAGTAATATAAGCTCAAAATGAATGCATGCAAACCAATAAGCAAAGTAAGACAAATATGCAGACAAACAACAACAAATAATTAGATGAAATTTGTGTAAGCAACACCATCGCATGTTGAAGCAACATCGACACCAAGGAGAACGCTACACTGCCTCAACGTAAGGAATTAATCCAGCGAGCATGGAACCCCATTTCATCAACAGAACATCAGCAAATTGATAACCAGCATGTTGTAACACTCACATTTATGTCATCAGTGCAGATTGGAGGAAACATTGTATTGAGTCTCGCCCTGGATGACAAAACAACTTAAGCTTATTTTGATTTGAAACAGCATTTTCAAACATTCTTTTCATAAAAAGAGCAGTATACAAAGAAAAATGACTTTATTTGATACGATAGAATTAAGCTTACATCTCGATGGTTGTTTGTTTTCCTGCATATGTATCCGCTTGTTGATTTTTTACCTATGTTCCAATGTTTTAAACTATTTATTCATACCGCAATGACTATGGAAATGAAATCGTTAGTAACTTTAAAACTAATTTCTTGACTTTAGACCTTTGAATATGTTAAATGCCACTTTTCTGGCGACATCATTTTTGGAAAAAAAGGATATGTCTTGATGCCAAAGGCGTTTTTTAAAGCAACGACCTTTTTGTGACAGAGCCAATGTTTCCTTTCTTCACAACCTTTTAAAATATTCGCAATCATGCAGTTCTAGGGGAATTAGGCACGAAATTCCTTGGATTTTTAGGGAGAACTTATTTTTGGGACCGTGTAGATTCGGTCATCCACCTTTAATTTTAAAAAATCAATAAATAATAGGTTTGTAACACCCCTCCCCTCTATACAGAAGTGAGGTACATCATTTGGTTACATTACTAGGCAATCAGTGGCGTAAGCATCGGGGGGCAGGGGGCCCACGGAACCCTTTGGCCCCACCTTCTGCCCCCCAAATGAACTGAACCTTTTGTACAGGTCTATGGAGAAGGACCCCAAATTAAAAGCCCCCTCAAAAAATTTCTTGCACCCCTTCGCCCCCCCCCCCATTTGCAAATGTTTCTGGTTCGCCCTGTATACATTTCTTGGAAATATGAAATCTGTGAATTATACATCAAATACTCAACAAAAATGCATGGTCATACTTTAAAGGATTCAGGATTGAAAGAAACATCTTTAAAAATTCATATTTTCCTTTCCTCATTACCCGAGTAAAATGTAAATCCCCAAGGGGAAAAAAGGTTTCTTTTTAGTAGGAACAAAAACTCCGGCAAACATCTGGTAGACCGCCCTAGACCTTATATACACAAGTGTTAATAGGCCTTTTCCATTTTTTGTTCCTGATAAACTTTTAAAAATATGAATTTCGGTCAATTTTATTTGAGAAAGATTTCTCACAGGACACGTATTTGTTTCTAGAAAAAGAGAGAAAGGGATTCCCCTAGAGTTGTTTATGCCTAAACTTGCACCTGTTTAGATTGCACAATGGGGACGTGGTGGATTCCCCAAGAATGCTAAACTTAGTAATACTGACTCAGCTTGTTTATGCTTTAGGAAGCAGGGCATTTGCAATATCTGGGAATTCCCCCACAAAGTTTTATATAATGATGTAATTTTAGATTGTGAAATCTGAATTTGATGGCAGGTCATTTTTTATGCATAATGATGTGGTAATGTCTATTTTTTACACTGGGATTTTTTGTGAAGTCCAGTATATATGGAGATTTGAGCTAAGAATCCTCGCCGTGAGCATTGCAATCACTAGCTATACAGTATGGATAGCTATTTTATCTCTACATAATGGTGATTTTTTTTTATCTTCACACACATAGTGCCAGGATATATAATTCCATGTGAGCAGAGTTGCTGTTAATTATCCTAACTACTGTCGTCTTTTGAAGCCGAAAGTGCTGGGAACAAAATAGGATTCCAAATTTTGGACATTATAAATCGTGGTTGATTATCTTGGACTGTACTGTGGCTTTATTATCGTCGAGGTACTTAATTTATCCTTGTCTCCTTGAACTGCTGGACGAGATAAACCTTCAGGACTGAGAAGATTCCTTGGAATATAATACCTGAGAGTTTTGTATGAACTTGTGCGCTGTCATTTTGGAGTCCTTCGCTGTGAGGGGAATATCATCGTTGAACTTCAACGCTTTCAACACAGGGCACTAGTTAACTCTAAGTAATCTTACTAATTGTGTAATATGTAAGTTTTGTTGTTGGACATTATACCAACTTCTTGAACCAAATCAAGTAAAGATCATTAAAATTGTTTATTAATATATTTCGATCATTGTGCACAAGGCGATTTATTTGTGTTTTAAAAGGTATTCTGACCTTTCGTCTAACGATACGTCAAACATAATTGTGGGCTCGTTTTCCCGGGAATTGAAATTGGGAGATAAAATGTGAGCCTTTTGTTCAGATTTTCACTTAAAAGTGTGAAAACTATAGTAACATTGTGCACATTTTAAGCATACAAAATTTTGTGTGTCTTCTACATGTACACCATTGTAGTTTGGTTTCAAGTTAAAATTGTGTTGTAGAGTTAAATCACCATGGAGTTTGATCCAGAATGTTCATAGGGGCAATAACTTGGGAGAAATTTGATGAGCTGAGATAGCCTGAGTTTACTGAAACTATCCAAGCATTTTAGGCCTTGAGCAAAACAAAATTCTGTGAGAGATCAAGTCATCAAAAAATTTTGATTGAAAAATTTGTCCAGGAAGATTTTGGGATAGTTCCTTTTGGAAAGATCGAAGAGGTTTCTGGAACAGGGTAACAGTGAATGCAATTAAAGGTTTTTTTTAACAAGACACTTGAAATTCAAAAGGAATTGGAAAGCGAATTGAAAAAGATGGAAATTGAAGGAACAAAAGCAAAAAGACATTTGAAATGCAAATTCAAAAGGAACAGAGCAGACAAGTAAATTGAATTGGAAAAAGAGAATTTGCAAATGCAGATGCAAATAAATGAAACAAAGAAATGGAAATGGAGATTGAAAAAGAAAGAGCTAGAAGCTCAACTAGCATGTAGAAAAATTGAAACAACAGCTAGCTCACAGACTCTTCCAAGAATCTGGGTTTGATTGCTGCGAAAAATATTCGCCTGTTCCAAACTCTCAGAACAAAAAGTAACAAATTACTTCTTACACTTTGAGAATTGCTAATAGCTTGAAATGGCCCAAGGAGTCCTGGACCTTGTGCTACAGTCAGTGTTCATTGGTAAAGCCCGAGAAATAGATTCGGCCATGTCATTAGACAGATGTAGTGATTATGACGAGGTTTAAGCAGGCATTGCTCAAAGCCTATTGTGGTGCCAGAAGGCAATAATAGCAACAATTCAGGCTTGGTCAAAAAAAGGATGAACCAGACCCATGTTGAATTTGCCCGTGTACAGGAAGGAACAAATGGTTGATCGCTGGCTTCTCTCAGAAAAAGTCGGGCACATTTTGGTCAACCTTAGGGAGTCTGATGTTAGTTGAAGATTTCAAACAGTGTCTACATCCCGATATCAAAACACATCTGGATTAAAACAACACTTGACAGTTTGCGTGAAGCAGCCGTAAAGCGACGATTATACTTGCCCACAAATTAAGTCTACTAGTAGACCTAGCCAACAATTTACTAGGTACAAACACAAAGACACAATAAGTCGGGGTTCTAAAAAGCTTCTCATGGTAGCACTCAGAAGGGGAAAATCCCATTCATGTTCCCAGAAAAGGTGAGTAAAGACAGTAATGGTGGCTAACAAAAACAGGGATGGGACCAAATCACAGTTCACATGCTATCACTGGAAGAAGGCCATGACATACAAGGTCACTGTGTTTGGGAGATACATGGCTATCCCCCCAAAAAGGAGGGAGCCAAAGTGATTCAAAACCAATAGGTTGTGCCGTTACTTTGAGGTCAAAAGTTCCGAATTCTTCTGTTCAGAACAAGAATCCCACACAGGGAATGACACCAAAAAGTAAGGGATGACTTTAACCTTTTGTTTTGAGGGATTTGTGTCACTTTCAGTTTTCCAGGTGATAGTTTAATCCAAAAATCCCCATAGAACATGCGGGACACGTGCTTGCGCGCAGTCCATGATATTGGAAGATGCACATTCCAATTTGATATTGAGAAGTTCCACAGGAACTAGCATTGATTCAGGGGATAGGTAAGGATTGTATTAGTGCCCTCTTCACAAAGAATTTGAAATCATACTTGGTTTCTGGAAATGGGTCACCATTGTGTTAGCCAAGACTCCCAGTTAAGGGGGTCCCATGTTGTAGGGAATGATTTGTCGGGGGAAAATACTCCCAGGATCCCATAGTTTCCCAGGTGCCTGTACAGTGGATAAATTTGTAGGTGAAACCGAAATTTTCCCCGCATGTGCATCACTAGGTCAATGCCAGAAAACGCCTCACAGGACACAGTGAGGCAGTGATGGATTCAAAATACTCAATCCCACAATATAGGAAAAGCGTTGAGGATGACTTGGTCCCAAATTTATGGATCTTTTTCTCTCAAATTGGAGGAATTGTGGAGTCACTCTTCCCTCTTCAGGGAGACTCAATTCCCTGTTATTGAAATCCAGCCCCTTAAGCACAAACAAAGGACAAGCTGGTAAACAATGAAAATCCAGCCGCTGAGCCTGATAGAGTAGGGGACTGTAAGGAGACCCTTTAAGGCCATGAACAGTGGTAAAGAGCAGCGCAGTGACCCCGCAGTCTTTTAGGAAGTTAGGTGAGAGGCATTGTCGCAACAGGAAGCCGAAGCAATTTGTATGTTTCTAAACACAATGGTGTCCTCATGAGAAAATGGCGGCCACCCGATTGCACTTGTAGATGAGGAATGGAAGGGTGTGCATCAAATTGTTGTGCCAAAGGTATACCATAGGGAAGGGATAGGCATAGCCCATGATTATCCCATGGCAGGACACTTAGGTGTGAGAAAAACCATGAACAGAATTAGGATCATTTTTGGTGGCCTACACTCAGAAAAAGAATGTGTTGGAGTATTGTAAGACTTGTCACCCATGTCAATAATTGGTGGGCAAGCCCAATCAGTAAATTCCTACTGCTCCCTTGCCACCAATACCAGCATTTGATGATCCGTTTAGTAGGGGTTATATATTGCGTATGACCCACTTCCAAAGACCAGTCCGGAATCAGTATTAACTGACCATCATGTGTGCTCCACAAGATTCCCTGCGGCTATATACCCCTTGGAAATATTAGGGCACAGAATATAGTGAAAGCTCTACAAAGTTTTTTACTACCCTAGTAGGCCTTCCAAAATCAAATTCAGTCCCCCCCCTGATCAAGGGACAAATTTCATGTCAGTGTTTATTCCAACAAGTTATGTCGCCTCATTGGGATTTCCATACAGTTCCTTCAGCATACACCCAGATCCAGGGGGCCCTAGAAGGTACCCACCAAACATTGAAACAATGATCAAACCCTATTGTTTTGAATTTGAGAGTGATTGTGATGAGGGAGTTCATCTCTGTTTATTTGCTACCCAGGGAGGCTGTACAAGAGTCATTAGAATTGGTCCATTTGAAGTTGGTGTTTGGTCACAAAGTTAGGGGACCATTGAACTACTGAAAGAAAAGTGGTGTGTGAAAAATCGATTGGTGAATTGTTAGACTATGTGTCGCAATTCAGGCACAGCAAGTCTCAAAGAGCCACAGAAATTGCCAACAAATCTCAAACATAGTCATGCAAAAATGAAAAACATGGTATACAAAGATCCAGAAACAGAGTGTTCAGACCAGGTGATAAAGTCTTAGCACTTTTTCCACTTACAAGGGCACCTTTGCAAGCCAAGTCTTCTGGACCATATGAGATTGGAGAGCAATGTGGGAGACCTTGACTATGTGTCAAAACACCAGGAACGTAAAATCCGACAATTATGTCAATAAATATGCTCAAAGAGTAAATGAAAGAGATGAGACATAACCTGCATGTGTAATGTATCTAGAGTTAGTGATGAGTGTACAAATGGTGACATCACACAGTTAGAATCTGAACAAAACAGCACGTGTAAACCCAGAAATGATTATGGTTTCAAATTGCAAATCTGACATACTTTGCCATTTTAGACAAGAAATTAGGTTACCTCCCACAAGGTCAACAGGTGAATTGAAAGAGTTAATTCATGAGTGGGAAAGCATATTTCCTGATGTACCCTGTGAGACCACAGGTCATAACCATTACATTGATTTCACTTCAAGCGTTTCAGAGACAATCAAATTGCAGCATCTCAGTTAACCAGGTAGTAGTGAGATTAGAAGTTCAGATCCAGTCAAACTGCACGTTTGATGCGTATTTTGGGAACAATGTACCCAATACTAATTTATGAATTGCAATTTTTTAAATTTTTGTGGATGATATTTTAGAAATCCCACCTGACAAGAATTTTTAACCTGCTGGAGTTTAACTTTACAAGAATACAATCTGGACATAAGAGCTATCAAAAGGAAAAGAAAATGTCTTGGCTGATGCTTTGTCGGATCTGCCTAAATTTTGTTCAGAAATTTGATTGTTACAACAAATTTTATTAATAAGACTGAAGGCAGCAATTCAAGAACATTATTATAAAATGTATAATTTGCACTTGTTAAACTGTATGAAAAAATTAACCACACAAAGTGGTTAAAGTATAAAGCCAGATTTTGGGAAAATTTTCCATTTCAGTTTTCATTTCAAATTTTTCTTTTTTATAAAGGGGGAGGATGTTATATGGGCCTCCATTGTTCTGATTAAAAACTTTTAAAAATATTATTTTTCTCATTTTATTTGAGAAAGATTTCTCACAGGACAGTATTTGTTTACTATAAAAGAGAGAAAAGGGATTTCCCTAGTGCTGTTTTATGCTAACTTGTCACCTGTTTATATTCACAATAGGGAAGTGGGGGATTCCCCAGGAATGCTAAACTTAGTAACTGACTAAACTTGTTTATTCTTTAGGAGATCAGGGCATTGCAAGATCTGGGAAATTCCCCCACAAAGTTATATATATGAGTGATGTACTTTAGATTGTGATATCTGATTTGATGGTGCAAGGTCATGATTTAATACATAAGAATGATGTAATGTCTATTTTGTAGACCTGTGATTTTTGTGAATCCATATCATATAGGAGATGTGAGCTAAGTCTCGCCGTGATCATTGCAATCAGCTATAGCAGTATGATAGCTAGTTTTTTCGTAACCAATTTAATGGTAGATTTATGCTTCACACATAGTGCCAAGATATATAAGCCATGGAGCAGAGTTTCTGTAAGTATTTCTAACTATAGCTGTCCGTCCTTTTGAAGCGAAAGTGCTGATTCAAATAGATTCCAAAACATTGTTTACAGATAGAAAGCGTGAGTTGATTATCTTGGACTGATACTGTGGATTTATTATCGTCGAGGGACTTAATTTATCCTTGTCGTCTTGAACTGCTGGACGAGATTACCTTTCAGGAACTTGAGATTCCCTTGGAATATAATACCCGAGGAATTTGTGTATGAGCTTGTGCGCTGTCATTTTGGAGTCTTTTCGCGGTGAGGACATATCAATCGGGTTTGACTAACGCACGCTTTCAACACAGGACACTAGTAAACCATAAGTTATCTAACTATTGTTGTATATGTATTTTGTTTTGGAATACCAAATTCTGAACCAAATCAAGTAAAGCATGAAAATGTTTATTATAATATAATTTAGATCATTTGGGCCAAGGCTCATTTATTTGTGGTTTGAAAGGTATTTCTGACCTTAGACGTCTACGAGACGTCATAACAACATCATATGTTCAATAGAGGTCTTTCATATCGCTCATGCATTAATCTTTAAACAAAAGGGGTTAGTTCCCATAGTATTCGTCATTCAGATCATTTAATACCCGACCTCAAAGTCTTGTGAATATTCAAAGTGTGAACCTACTTTTATGATACCTATCAACATGCATTCGTTTTTTCTTTAGATTTAGAAAGTCACTCCAGAAATTTTGGCAAGTGTGACTTTGTCATTCCCCGCAATATGCCTGCTAATCCGAAAGGTGAAGACCTCTCATTTGTATACCTTGTTGGCTCTACTATCCAAACACTGAACAGATCAAGTCCAAATTTTGTAATCAGGCGTGTTTGGTGTGTGCAAAGGGTGTATTGAGTCAATCCCACAATGCACCAGTTTTGGAAAATTTTCACTTTTTTTTTTTTTAATTTCACACAAAAAAACCTATTCTTAACACATAACACCCTGACCTTTACACACATTTTGCCCAACAAGGCTAGTTATGTATTAGGGCATTTTTCTGTCTGAAATAATAGAAATTAATGTGGTTCTGAAACTTCGTTGGAACACTTTTTTATCACTAAGGTTCTGACATTGCTTGTTACCGTACCCGTGTAGGTACATAGCACTACCCAAGATTACACCAAACCACCACAATTAATTAAGTTCAACGAATATGTCTACACCATGCATAAAACATATTTCTTACTTCAAACACAAGGAAGCTCGCATGTGTCCACTTTGCCATGCCATCGTTGGCTGTAACTGTCACGGTATTGGTTCCAAGATTTAAACATCAGTGGGTCGGCCGAAGCACTGCCCCACTAGTATGTTCCTAGCGTGTTACCGAGTAAAGAGTACGTAATTATCGCTGAATTTCCAAACCCTGTCACCGTTGGTGCCGCCGGAACATCCAATTTCATCGCTTAGGTTATGAAGGGCCTGGCGGGCAAGTGATGGTCGCTATTTTGAGATGTAATACAATGGAAGTGACTTGGAGTATCAAGCAGATATTAAGTACATGAATTAAAAGATAAGACCTACGGAGAGCTATCTACTCCGTGCCCAGAGGATGATCACTATGTGTGCACTTTATTTCAAATGCTTCCTTTAAAAGATACGCAGATACAGTGTGAGTCAATAAACCCCTACTTCATGAATTTTTTTTTTTCTTCAAAGGTAACATTATTTTTTGTTTGAGTTTGCTTGGGTTTGTTTACAGGGAGAAACAGGCCTATCAGAGATTTTATTTGGTGTCTTGCGGACTTTTGGGTTCAGAAACTATGCCAATTTTGCGGATATACCTAAAAATTCTGTTTGGGCCGATTTTATCCATACAATGCGGAGAGACTGACACCGACGTGTACCATAACACATATAGCAAAGACAATTCACACATCTATGTCAGATGGTATCGATTTCTTCTCCACAAACAATTGAAAATCACTACTCCATATCAATGTCGCAGTTCATGAACGTAATGAAGCTGCTCAGAGATTGTTTTACATCTCTAAAGTAATTATTTTGGCACAAATACAGTAGACTCAGCGTCCCTAAATTGCGAGAAGAACACCGCTGCAGTTTTTCTGTAATAATTGGAATTAAAACTTAAAATTCAAAATCACACTGTTTTTTTTCAAGCGAATAACAAACATTTCTAATGGTTTCACTTTGGCTCCCAGTTTCGTTGTAGGTTAAAACCATGAAATCTTGCTGAAACAAAGTAAACTGTGGTCTTACACCAGCTTCTTGACTTTCTTATTTGGGAAATTGAACATTTTTCACTTAGCATTTTCTTTTGTCTCTCCTTCAATTATTCTGCCCCACCTTCTATTGTTTTAACAATAATTTGGTGTTAAATGTTTTGACTCATCAATGTAAACGATGCTCTTTGTTGGCTCAAAATCGGCCAAACATGATGTTTTAGCCTCCTCAGCAAAATAGGCATAACTTCTTCCTCTAAAGTCCAAAAAATGACACCAATAAATGGTTCTGATAGCCTGTTTATCCTTCTTCATAAAACTGAAAACAATGTGAGCAAAAAATAAGTCCTTAACTAATTTAATTATTTTTTTAATTCTTAATGGAGGGGTTTTTTTTACTCACAACTGTATACTTACCCTATGGGTGTTCATAAATCTTTGTTAGGGTTGGAAAAAGTTGGAGCTTTCAGACATTTAAAAAAAATTGGCAATAGTTCCACATGTACCCCTCCCTTTCCAATTCTTACTGAAACAAATAAAATACCCTAATCCTAAGGCCAAATAACAAAAATTAGATACATCAGAACTCAAGGGGGTATCATTATGGAACTCTTGCCTTTTTTATAAATCACTTTAAGGTTCGTAAACTTGTTTGATCCCCCTATTAGGGTCTTAATTTGTATCCCTTTAGTGTTCGGAAAATTGTTGATCTCCCTTTTAGGGTCTTAAATCTGATTGATCCCCCTTATATCTTCAGAAAAAGCAGCAATTTACAGAGGCAGGGGGCTTACACGGTGGATCCTCCCTATTCATAAGGGGGCTGACAAAAATTTAACAAAAATAACCATAATGCGGTCCTTACGACGTGCAAAGTGTATAACTTTAATTATTTGCTTTGTAACATATGCATTTTCTCAGGCAAAAATGATTAGGAGTAGGTTTATAACATGTAGAGGTCAGATTTTAGGTTCATATCTTCAGAAACCTGCTCCCCCCCCCCCAGTTGATGTAGATATGGGTACTGAACCCCATTTTGGGGAACATCGAAAGAAGTGCGAATTCCAGGATGCCCTGACTAAAAACGTGCCAGATTCAAAATGGTCCGCTAGTTTAATGTTGCATAAGCGCTAGAATTTGTTTGTGTCTAGGTGCATGACATATTTAGGGTCAAGAAAGCCAAATTCAAGGCCAGTTTCTTAAAAAGGCAATTTTGTAAATTGTTTGTGAGGGGCGCTATGCAGTATTTTCCTTAATACGCAGATTGTCCCCTCTAAAATTAACGGAATGCGTGTTATGATTTTACTATATTAGCTGAGCATTTGTTTGACCATGGCTACCATTGAAATGTGGTAGGAGTCGATGTACATTCATGGCATATTCCTTTCAAACGATGGCAGGTTCAACAAAATAATAGATAAATTCCTGAAATTTTCAGGATTTCATTTCTATTCATTGATCAATCCCCTAGAAAACTGCGTACAACTGTTTGCGGCTGCGCAGATACTCTATAACTTAAACTGATCAAAAAAGAGCGGCCTCACAGTCATATTTTGAGAGTAAATTGCCCTTTTTCTGGATTATGGGTAAGCATGAAAAGTTCAAAATAAATTTCATAAATGATTCCACTTTGACCCATTACACTGTACTAGACAGCCAAAATCATACAAAAAGCTCACCAAATATTTCCCTTATAAAAATACGCCCTCTGACCACATTGGCTGCCGTTTGAATTTGGAGGAACGTTTTTTCGTCGGGCCCCCTGGTTTCTCATCTTTTTTTTTTTTTTTCAATTTTGTTTTTCTCGAAATGGGATCAGTAGCGGTATCTTGCTCAAACTAAGGGGGAAACCAGCACTGTTCCTGAAACTTTACTCTCTATAACCCACG
The DNA here is from genome assembly GCA_023653785.1 of Ophioderma brevispina. Lineage (NCBI taxonomy): Eukaryota > Metazoa > Echinodermata > Ophiuroidea > Amphilepidida > Ophiodermatidae > Ophioderma > Ophioderma brevispina. Next base: position 68,742 of record JAMKCH010063626.1, read on the forward strand.
CCATTGGTAGAACTTTGAAATTTTGTGCATGGTTCCAACAAACCTAGATCATGCAACGGTCTTAAAACCACTTTAAAATTATTGCGAATTGGATCACAAACAACAAATGAACTTTTTGGGATCAATTCATATTTCTGATGGGGCAAATATTCCTTACCATTTTTTTTGATCCCCTTAATACCGACTGAACATTTTTGATCCCTCTAATCTGCCTGGAATTTTGTTATCCCGTTTTTTGTGGTTGGGACTTTATTTTTGATTCCCCCGCTTATATATCAATCCCCACCACAGGCTTTATGAACAAATGTTATTAAATAAAATGAATGTCAATTGATAATTTCACCCAATTTTAAAATTGGACTTGATTTTGGGGATACTAAGCAAACGATTAGTTGCTGAAACTGACCTGCAGGAGTGGTGACGCTAAATTGCACGTACGGTAATTACCGCGACCATCATTTTTCCGACGCTGTTAATGATTGTACATGTTCAAGAGGTAGAGCGGGGGTGGAGTTGTTTGCTGATTACTGCCCACGGAAGCGGTGGATAAGAGTATTACCACTTCCATCAGTATATGTAACAAAAACGCTACTGATATCTGGAAATCCAAACTGGGATCGGTGTTCCACAAAACAGTTGAGAAAGAAATATTCGAAAGCGGTCGGGCAACCCATTGCTACAACTGCAAGTTAAATATAAAACACGCAACTTGGTAGCTGTAGTTTTGTATTTTAATGTTTTATATAAGCCTAAATGTAGATCACCGATAACTGACTGTGTATTCTGGCCGCTGTCTCGCATATCCATCATAATTCACAGTTCACACTGGAGGTGGATATTCCTAACAATCATTAGAACAAGGTCCCAATCAAATAAAGTTCACATATTTTAGGACTTGGCAGGATTTCAAAAACGATGAATGTGTGTATGTAATTTGATTTCTATTACACTGGGTTGTTAAAAGTGGGCAACAATTCTTAGGATCTAGTTTGGATTAAAATGTTGTTTGCTCAATCCTAGGCTCTTCTCGTGCTGCCTGCACCAATGACCCATACGGTCGCGTTCGATTATCCTGTCGAATGCACTGGGCTCAGGTCCTTATCCTTATCATAAGATATAAAATGTTTCAGACTATATGTGAGTACTTTCAAATTATTGACTCCTGGATAAGTGTGCCCCCTTATTTTTTGCAAACCCTGAAAATGAAGTTTGGCAAAGTCAGGCAAACAAATTCAAATGAAGCACCTTCAAAAAATGCCCCAAAAACCTGTTTTGCCAACTTTTATTTCCCGAGACGACGAAATGTCTATTAAAGCATATATTAAAATCTGGACACGACTATGTAGAACTTTATAACAAGATAGTTCCATACCATTAATTACTTCGAAATTACAAACTATTCATTTTTAAATAACGTAATTACCAATTCACATTCTCCATGTTTTACGACCATCACGATAACGCAATGCGCACTCCTGTGTTTGTTAACGAATCGCAACTTCCCAATACTTTCTCTGTTACAAAAGTACAAACTCGTAGCAATTCAGTAACATTCTTATACAATTTGTCCATGCAAAACGTCAAAATATTGAGATAAGGTTATAATTCCTAACTCTTTTTTGTGAGCCAATGCTTTTTCAAAATGTAAGAAATTAAAATGGCCAACCTGTTATGATGAAATGTACAAGTCTGGAGAGGCCATTTGTTGTCAGGTACTGTTGTAACTGTCACTACCTTGGTGCCAAGGGCGGAATCCTACCACTATGTTGGATGGAATTTGTGTCCCAATTCGACACCGTTACATCAGGGTGTGTAGGAGGAATATGGCTCAATATTTCCTTGGCCTGTCTGTAGCCGTACGGATTGGAAGGTCACGTTGGTGGGTCTATGATAATGCTGATATGGACTGGTCAGCTTGACAGGTTAATCGTTGAGCGCTGCGATGGAAAGTATTGATCTTTGTTCTTTGCTGTTTTTACTTGTTTGTGATTACACGTGTTGGTTTTTTTTCAAACATAACTTTCTGTTTTTGACTAGAAAGGCGCTGACTGTATTAATGTACTGTTTTTTGCTTATGGAATGGTTACTCGATTCACTTTTATCAAACGTGCACTTGCGGGCGTGTCATTACTACAACGCCTTGTAGAACTGGGGCTTCATAAAATCCCGCATTTTATCATTAATGCTATTATATATTATTGTCTTTGTGAGACATTGTTTTAATAAATTGATAGATCTGTTGGCCCTGCAGGAAACAAAGACATCAGTCAGAAGAGTAAACTCAGAAATGGATTGGGTGCATGTTTGCCGCGTCAATAAGGGAAAACAAACTGATACATGATGAAAACGAATAATAAAACGATCTTGGAACAAATAAAACAATATAATTTAAAAAAATCAAACCACTGAAATAACTAATCTAAATGATACATATTGCCACAGAAGAACCGTGAATGTGAGAACAACGGATTTTTTTTTTTTGTTTATTTGAATGTCACAACCAATGTACATTTTGGTAACATAAGGCGTTAAAGGACCACATGGCATAAAATATTCATAATGAAATAGACCCTTCCTGAAATCACTTCACCATTTGAAAACAGTTGGGTGTTTACATTCTGAAAAAACCGTAATAACAGCCAAGAGTGGTGCAGTCCGTTGGCATTTCCTACCGCGGAAAAATCAATGTGTTGACATCCCTGCCAGATTTACATTGTATCTATATGTTTTGTGACACAATTCAAAGCCTCAGACCGGTTTGAAAAAAGCAATATAATACCACATTGTTCCCGGACATGAGTACGCCATACCTATAATTGCTTCTACAACCCGGGATTCAAGACTTTTACTTCAGGCTTGTATTAAGATATTGATCTGACAAGTGAAGGTAATTAGCCTGGAATACCACATATACAATAGCAATGGTCTGGAAGCTGATGACCTGCAGCTTTTCAAGTTTGATAAAATTGCTGACAGTCAATGTCAGCATCTTGGTTGAGAAGTGAATCTAACAAGGCAATAATATTAGTCCCTTTTCCCCTTTCTTAACACAATATCAACACCCAAATTATTTTTAAATTTGTGTAATGATGATTCAGTAAGGGTCCATTTTCACTATGTCTGAATATTTTTTTTCTTTTGCATTGTGTCCCCTTTAAGCATTTGCTTTCCTATTAGCTATTATAACACGGTATAAAAGTAAGTGGACCAACCATTCTTGTGGTTGTGCGACATTAACGGTTAATGCCACAGGGGTGTCGCGCTTCATTGCCATAACAATCAAACTGCCGCCGTTACTACTCTCACCAGTGTTGTCGTTCCAACGGGAAAATTATATTGTTGCACACCGTTTCCCATGGCACTGGAACAAAGAACGAATTGCCATTGAGGAATATGTTATGGAAGCCGAGTGGGATTAAATCCAAACAGACTTGGACTACTCCACTGAACAGTTGCCAACTGGGAATTGATTGGATTAGGACATTGCACACCCGCACTTAAAAAAAAGAACATTAAGATAGTAATTATGTACTCCTTTGCCACAGCAAGTTCACTTCATTTAATATTTATTTATCCTTGATTTAAAACCTCCATGACGATATCACTGTGCTAAAACTTAAACAATTGCTAGTACTCTGTATTGGCCTTTTGTACACAAATTACCTTATAAAATACCTTAACCAAGCCGAAACCGTTGTCTAAATTTTGTGACGTGGCATTCCGTAATACCATGTATGAATGTGTAATGGATTATAAGATAACAGAGCGTGGGCAGAGTGGCTGTGTTAGAGTTTTGTTTACACTCGTCGTAAGCTTTAAAACACCAACCCAAACGCAACACTAATTGCATGGTCTCTACAGCTTCCTATTCCCAGAAAACTACAGTAATCATGGTAAGAACGGAATCGCATAATTCTGTTGCGTCGCGTAGTTGTCGTGTTAGATTGTCAGATTCATTCAATCTTTTGGATTTTTTGTGTCAAATAATATTGCAACTGAATCATTTTTTAATAATAATTTTTAATCCAAACTCATCAAACTTTGAAGAACATGTTTTCAGTTGAATATTTCTTAAACCATCATCACAAGGTCAATTCTATGTTTCTCGTTATTATTTTTATAAGCCAACAAACCTGTTACTGTAAATGTTGCAGAAGTTTAGTACGCCCCATTCTGAATCAGGGTCACTTGTTGCCGTCACAGTATTTGTGCCAAGATTAAAGGTGGCCGCTAAACAAGTTCAGGTTATCCACACTCTGACTAGGAACATAGTTCACATTCAACAACACGTTATTACTATCAGTATCCGTGCCGGTGAGAAGGTAACAAAGCAGGTTGACCAGAGTCTATACCTGCGAATCTGGACATTTGATTGTCGTTGCTACGAAGGCCGACGACAAGGAAAAGTATAGACCGAGAGTCCTGGCATCGATCTCAACTTTTTCTTTCTAATTACTATTAGTCATGAAGGGCGCAAATTGAAAGGGAATGTTACATCACTCAAATTAACTCCTATTAACGTTGTCAATTGGCCACGTAAGGCTCTACTTACAAAATCGTGACCGTGCGAGGGGCGAATAGGACTTTAACAAGAGATTTATCTCCGGCTAGACTATGGCGGTTTATCCCTTCAATTAACGGTCTCGAAATGCGAATATCGTCTGCAGGAACTTTGGGATTTTCTGTAGTATGTCTGTCACTGCACATATTAAGAAACACAAAAGATTGTTCGCCTTCCCGGGGCTTACTTGGACGTCTTTGCGTTTTTATTTATGGTAGGGAACCAAAGCTTTTGCACCAAACGATTTATATGACATTTCTGTTAAATGATCTGATCGCCGAGGTAACCAATTTTGAATAACTCTCTGAAAATCAGTAACTTTCTGAAGATGAACAACAAGATTAATACCTTTATAATCCAAGTCATTACGACGGGCTCAAAACTTTGATGTCTCTAAGAAATAATCGTACAGGTTAACTTTTACGGGCCGGATACAGAACTGCACGAAGCTTCATCCCTTACCGGAAATGCCAATTTATATACTCGTTTCTTCAAATCCCGAAAGCGGGTGTTTCACTGGCTTAAAGAGGGACCTATTATCCTTCGCCCTCCTCTAAAAAAATGCAACCCTTTTTTTGTTTTCTTTTCTTTTCTTTTTTGGTTTATATGCATGTCGTCTCCCAACCTTCCGAAAATCTGGACAAAGGACTATCGTATTCTATCAAAATATATGCAACTTCCAAACACAACAATTGTATTTTTGCTAATATGTTTTTTTTTGGACCAAACGCAATCGCTGCTACATAGTATTTGTAATACTGTAATGGTTGCTTCTATAAGAACCAACCTTGTGAGTGTAGTGCCGATAAATTGACAAATAAGCCCTATTGCCAGCTGTCAGAGCGCCTCACCCTCACTGTTGTTGTTCCCAGAAGGAAGTTTATAACTAAGAAACCATTTGGTTTGGAAGTTTGATTGGGAATCAACGGGTTGTTATTTGAAAGGCAGAAATACTCCCGGTAAACATCGCCGGGTGAGGGCATCCAACAAGACTGGGTCTGGACCATGAGACCGAAGCCTCCGAAGAACTTATAGGCGATGGACAGAACAAGCCAACAACTGTGGATTTAAAAAGTAGAATGTCAATGAATACACGAACAAATTAAAATACTTTAATCTATGTAACATTTGAAAAGTGCACCTCACACTTGAATATTTACCACATCGGTTTACTTTTTACGGTTACGCACGTGGAATGTGAATGTGTCCCGATTTTTTTCACCATTACTGCACATTTTTAGACTATGTTGGAAAGAAAAAGCGGTCCACTCATGTAGGACTTAACCCTGTTTAAACCCTGGTCTAAAAAAAAAAAAAAAAATTATACTCCTTTTCAGAATACCACCATAATGGTCAACCAAAACGCATCCTACATGACATGAATTGTAACTTCCTTACCACTTGTTGACCATTCTTATATGTCCCGTATTGATTTTCGATCACGGTGTTGGGATAGATAAAACTATTTTATTTTCTTCCAAAGAAACCCGTATTGCTTTTCATTCATTGTACTGTTGTTCTGCAAAAACTATTCCTTTGACCAAAACAAAATAACAAACTCAGGCCGAAATAAATGTCGCATATTATACTTCTATTTCTCTCAAATCTCAGCAAGGGGGATGCAAGTCATCTTCGAATTGTGCATAAGATCTCTTAATCACCCTCAAACACTGAAATGAACAGTTTTGGCATTCACATACTGATACATATGCAGCAAGGCAAAGCTGTGAATTGCACAGCAACTAACCAACGCTCTTTTTACAGAAGTAGAAGTTTTTTCTGTCCGTGAAAAAAATGTGTTTGCTTTTTACACTTATTTAAACAAAATCACTCGAGCAACCGCAGCTTCATAATAGGGATTGTCGGGCAAAGAATTTTGCAGTTGAGATGAGGAAAATACAAAGATTTTTAATGAAATTAATAGCAGGTTTAATGGATATTGGTGGAAGTGGTGGAGTGAAACTGAAGGATCGAAGAGTGCCCTTTAATGTCTTTAACTGTTTAGGTTGTGTGACAGCATATGAACAAATCTCCAACATACACTGTTTCAATCAACATGCGAATTATACAACATACAGTAACTGCAGTGGCATCACAGGGTTCGGCGGACCTGCTCATTTATTGCATATCCGGCCATTTGGATTTGTGACCAATATTCCTATATTTTTGTGGGTTCGACACCAAAGACGATTTTTTTTCTTTCAATTTTGGAGTTTATATTATCCTTATCCAATTATCTTTCATATAAACCATGTCATGGTGTCTTCCGCTTAATTTGTCTTCTGATGACTATTTTAAGCCCTGAAAACAAACGGAGCCGCCACTCTTGGATGTTTCAGCCAAATTTTTCATTAATTTGGCAAGTTTGGTGCAATAATATTGCAACATGAAATCATTTCTTGAATAATTTTAATTCCAAACTATTCATGAACGGTTGAAAGACATGTTCAGTTGAATATTTCTTAAACCATCATCAACAAGGTCAATTCTATGTTCTTCTTATATTTTTTTAAGCCAACAAACCTGTTACTGTAAATGTTGCAGGAGTTAGAAAGCCCATCTGATCAGGGATCACTTTGCCGTCACAGTAGTGTACCAAGATTAAAGGTGCCGCCCTAAACAGTTCAGGGTATTCCACTCTGACTAGGAACATAGTCACATTCAACAAACACGTTATTACTATCAGTAGCGGGCAGGGGAGAAGGTCACAATGCAGGTGAACAGAGTTATAACATGGCGAATCTGGACAGTTGATTGTTTCGGTGCGACGAAAGGACAGGACGAAAGGAAAACGTTAAGAACGAGAATCCTGGCAATCGCCACTTTCTTTCTAAAGTACGATTAGTCAGTTGTAGTTAATCCAAGGCTACTAGCACGGTTCTACCATCGAAGTGGCAGCAAATGAAAGAGGAATGTTACATACTAAAATTATCGATTACGTTGTCAAGGCCACTTAGGGCTCCCAACAACCGAAACCGTCGAGGGGCGGAATAGGACTGTAACAAGAGATTATTCCGGCTAGACTTGCGGTTTATCCCTTCAATTATACGGTCTCAAATGCGAAGATCGTCTGAAGGAACTTTGGATTTTCTGTAGTCTGTCTTCACCTGGCGCATATTAAGCATTGACCGGGGCTTCATTGGGAAGGATTTGCGTTTATTTATGGTAGGGACCCAATAGCGTTTTGCAACACGTTTATATGACATTATTTAAATGAATTTGAGGGCAGGTAACCAAATTTTGAATACATCTCTGAAAAATCAGAAATTTGAAGATGAACATGCATAAGATAATAACATTTATTAAATTCAAAGTCATACGGCTCAAAAAATTGATGTGCTCTAACAGAATAAGCGTAAAGGTTAACTTTTACGGGCCGGATACAGAACTGCCACGAAAGATTCCACTTACACGGAATGCCAATTTATATACGTGCTTCAAAATCCGAAAAGCGGTGGGTGTTTACTGGCCTTTTAAGAGGGACCTATATCCTTCGCCCTCCTATAAAATGCCGACCGTTTTTGTTTCGTTTTTTTCTGTTTTGGTTTATTCATGTCGTCCTCCCAACCTTCGAAAAAAATCTTGACCAAAAGGACTTGTATTCAAATCAAAATATATGCAAACTCAAACAAAAATTGTCGTTTTTTCTATATGATTATGTGTTTGACCAAATTCAATCGCTGCTTATATATATTTACCTTACTGTATGTGTCTTCGATAAGAACCAACCTTGTGGAGTGTAAGTGACGATAAATTGACAAATAGCCCTATTGCCAAGGAGTCAGACGCCCTCAGCATCATGTTGTTGTCCAGAAGGATAAAGTTATAACTAAGAAGAAAACCATTTGGAAGTTGATTGGGAATCAACGGGTTGTTATTTGAAGCAAAGAAATACTCCACGGTAACATCGCCGGGGTTAGGGATCCAACAAGACTGGGTCTGGACCATGAGACCGAAGCCTCCGAAGAACTTATGGCGATGGACAGAACAAGCCAACAACTGTGGAATTTTAAAAAGTAGAACTGTCAATTGAATAAAACGAAAAAGTAAATACGTTTAATCATATTGTAACCATTTGAAAAGGCACCTAACACTGAATATTTAACACATCGGGTAATTTTAGGTACTGCACTGGAATGTGAATGTTGTAGATTTTTTCACCAGTTAATGCACATTTTTAGGACTATGTTGGAAGGAAAAAAAGGTTCCACTTAATGTGTCGGACTAACCCCTGGTTTAAAAACCCTGGTATAAAGTTAGACTCCTTGTCAGAATACCAGCCATAATGGTCAACCAAAACGCATCCGACATTGACATGAATGTACGTCATAACCACTTGATTGAACAATTCTGCTATGTCCCTTAATTTTGATTTTGATATTGTGCTGGGATAGATAAGAACTGATGTTGTTTTTTTGCCAAGTAATAGAAAACCGTATTAGCTTTCATTGTACGTTGTTCTGCAAAATGAGTTTGCCACAAAAAACAAGAATAAAAAAAAAACTCTAGGCCGAAGATATGTCGACAGGATATACTTCTATTCTAAATCTCAGTGCAAGATGATGCAAAGCATCATCGTCTCGAATTGCCATAAACTCTTCGAATCCCCGCAAACACTGAATGACATTTTGGCATTCACATAAATGTAAACATAGCAGCAAGGCACAGACTGTGAATATGCAAAGCCAAAAACTAAACCACGTCTGTTACAGAGTATAGTTATGTTCTTGAAAAAATTGTTGCTTTTTATAGTTTAAAACAAAAGCAATCGAGCAACCAGCAGCTTAATTAATAGGGAAGTAGTAGGCCAAAAGATTTGCCAGATAATGAGATGAGAAATACAAAGCTTTTTATGACATTAATATCAGTTGTAATGAGTGAGTAAGTGGTGGAGTGAAAACTGAAGGATCGAGTAGTGCCCCTCTATTAGTCTTTTAACTGTTAGGTGGTGGTGACAGCAATATTAGCAAATATCCAACAATTTACACTGTTTCAACATGCGAATTATACAACATACAGTAACTGAAGGTGGCATAACAGGGATCGGACTCGATCATTTATTGCATATCCGCATTTTGGATTTGTGGACCCAATATTCATAATTTTGGGATTTTCAAAACCAAGCCGAGTTTTTTCTTCATTTTTGGAGTCTTAAATTAATTCCTTATCCAATTATTTCATTAAACATGTCAATGTTGTCTTCCACTTAATTTTTTCTGATGACCTATTTTAGCACCTGAAAAAACAAAACGGCCGCCATCTTGGGATTTCAACCAATTTCATGAATTTGAAGTT
>JAMKCH010063636.1:0-70072 GCA_023653785.1 Ophioderma brevispina
TAAAATTACACAACCATCTCAGCGAGCCGTCATCTATCCGCACCTTCACTTGACTTCCCCCGAGATAGTGGTGATATTTCTTAAGGAACAACACAATTGCTACCGGCTCGCTCCTCGTCACACAGTAGTTGCGTTCTGGGCGAGATATGGACTTTCTGCCATATGCTATCACTCTCTCCTCGCCATCCTGCTCTTGCGACAGTACTCCACCTATCTCAAAGTTACTGGCGTCGGTGTCAAGGATAAACTGCCCCTTCGACTGCGGGTAAGCCGGGATCGGTGCGTTGATCAGCGCCCACTCAAAGGTAGCTGCCTCCTCCGTCAAGGGATGGAGGGGTGCTGCGATCCCGAATAAACCGCTGGTAGTACGACGCAAGCCCCAAGAAACTACGCACCTGCGTGGGGGTCTTAGGTGTTGGGCAATCTCGCACAGCCTCTATCTTAGATGGATCGGTATGAATACCCTCTTCGGATATCACATGTCCCAGGTAGCGAACTTGCTTCTGGAAAAGTGACATTTGGACGGCTTGCGCTTCAATCTTGCTTGATAGAATCTCACGAGAACGGCCTCTAGTCGATCTACCGACTCAGCTATCGTATTACCAAATACGATCACGTCATCGAGGTATACAAACAGTGTCTACCATCTCAAGCCTGCTAACACACTCTCCATCAGTCGCTGAAAGGTAGACGGAGCATTGCAGAGACCAAATGGCAACACATTCCACTCGTAGTGGAGAGAGCCGATTTGTCCCTAGCATCATAATCCATCTCAACCTGTCAGTATCCGGAAGCTAAGTCAAGAGTTAAAAAATACTTCGCACCACCCAGCGCTTCTAACGAATCATCAATCCGAGGTAAGGGGTACACATCCTTGACAGTAACCTCATTTAATTTCCTATATTCCAGGCACAAGTGCTTGGTGCCATCCTTCATGGATACCAGCACCACTAGGCTCGACCAAGAACTGTCCGAATGTTGTATTAACCCCTTTTCAATCACTTCGCTCACCTGCCGTTCTGTCTCTTCCCTCTGACGTGGGGAAGATCACCTCAAGACCTGTCGAATGGGCCGAGCACTTCCTGTGTCAATGCTTTGCTTCACCCATGTAGTCCTCCCAATGTCCAAATCTGCACTGGAAAACACGTCCTGGTATTCACCCAACAACTTCGCTACTTTCTGCTTGTCTCTCGCAAAGGTAGTCGGGTACTTCTACCTCTCCCTCTCAAACTTCAACTTGACGGGTTTCATACACATCACTCTCTGCCACTAATTTTACCGTAGCAAAAGTGGTACCTTGTTTAATTTCGCGAGGGAAATCTCCGACGTTAATCAGCGTGACGGGGACAACCCTCTTAGCTTGCACAACACTTCGTGCCAACAACAATCCTCTCTTACTCAAAGGGCCTGCAGCCAGCGGCTCAATCAGACACAATTGCGACCAATCGGTTACACCTGATACCACTGCCGACAAAACCACCTCATGTCCACCTTCCACCTTCTCAACGGACTGACCATTTACTGTACCAACACCTACGGTTAGCTGGAGTTAGTCTAAGTCCAACGTCGCCCCGGGCCTCAGCAGAAAATCCATCCCCAACATTCCATGTTTAACCTCTGCAACAATCACCTTCAGTGTCTGACAACCCTTCCCTACACCCTTATTTCTATCGGAGCTACTCCCCACACCTCTACCTTAACTCCCTTCCCGTCTGTTTGTAACAGTTGCATATTAGCTGATTTCAACTTAGGTCGTTTCTCCGGCGGAATAAGGTGGTATAATTGTTCATTAGTCAAGATGGTAGCAGTGGAACCAGTATCCAAAAGAAGCAACATTTCCTCCCCCTGGACGATGGATGGAACATAAAAGCTGTCAGCTTCGAGCTCATAATGTCACCGGCCTCTACCACCACCTCGACGTCATTCAGGTTTATCACAGTTGCAACAGACCCCATCTCGTAAGCCATTAATCCCCCCTTTGGTCACGGTCTCCCCTCCTCGATTGTTACCATCTACTCCTTGTTATTTTCCTTTAATGGTTTCTAATTCAACATCCCCAACTTTCTTAAATTTGTGCATGTCTCCCGCCCCCGACAATCATTCCACCTCTCAAATCCTGTGCTGGGCCTAGCTGCGCCGTTGGCTCCACGTGGCACTTTGGGTTGGCTAACTCTCGTTTCCCGAATACTTTGGGCATTGCTTAGCAAAATGTCTCTCCTGTTGGCATCTACGGCACGCAACATTCTGATGGCTGCAGTTTTGTGCTAGGTGTCATGGTTTCCCGCAACGGTAACATAACGATGGTCCTCCACCCTCGTTGGCGATCCATATCCTCAAGTTACAATCTCGGGCGAGATGCCCAGGTTTCTGACAAAGGTAACACACCAATACTCTTGGCGGGGATGGTGGGTGCTCAGTCGGTAAGTTGCTGTGCCCTTGCGGCCACCTACCCTGCTGTTGGCCTTGGTAGCCCCGTGGGGGTAAGCTGCTCTGGTCCGTTGCTTCAATTGACCCCTTCTTGTACTGTGCGGTTAACCTCTTCCACGCAAGCTCCTACCCGAGCATTAATCATAGCCTCCAGTTGGACCACATTCTACGTCCGACAGGGGCTCGGCTTCCACCCTTCTACAGGGCATATCAAAAAGAAGTAAACAGTCATAAACAATCCTAAAAAAAGAAAATGTATGATTATTTGGCATATTTGATTACAGCAATTAGTATCCAGATATCTTTTCTTTCAGTGAGTGCAAAATCATTGGAGTGTGACAATCGGTGAAAAAAATATGGTTATTTCCGCAAACCAAAGACAAATGCTGTTGCGCAAAGTTAATCAAAATCATATTAACATTACAATTCATTACTTTTGACATGTTAAATCTGTTCTTAGAATCACTCACACTTAATCCTCCACATTTCCTCCACCTCTTTGGATGCACACACCTGCCTTCCTCAGCATGGCGTTCATATCTCTTCTGATTAAGGCTCTGTTCTGTCTGACAATATCAACCTCTGCCGTGATTCTACGTTGAAGCTCATTAAGGTCTGTTGGAGGAGTCGTAAAAACTCTGGATTTGAGGCGTCCCCACAAGAAAAAAATCTAATGGAGTCAGATCGTGGAGATCGTGGTTGCCACCACGAGAAGGTTGGCGTGCATTAGGGTACTCCTGGCAAAATCTCCATAACACCTATGGAACACTTTGGGTGCGATGATATTCAGACACAAGGAATGCTCTTATAATGGAGTAAATTGTGGTGCCATACCAATTGTGTCATTTTGGTTTGCTAAAACAGGCTATGATGTTGGAATAAGAGTGTTGTGTGTTCAAAACTCAAGGTTTGTTTCATTTTGTGTAGCTTGAATGCACAGGGTTTTCACCCCAACCTCAATGTAAGTGACCTGGATTTGTTTCACTAGGCTGCCCAACATTAACAATACCCATGATTCGAACCCATGATTGTGCTCGGGTTACAAAAACTGTCAGAAAATCGTTCTTGATTGTCGTACATGACTGATTTTGAGACTGTGGGTTGAAAAGATACCAATTTCCAATGAAACTCAAATAAAACTGACCAAATACTACATACATTCTACATTTATGATACTTTCAAAACCGTTTACTTTTTGGTAATACGCCCTGTACTATACATAGTCTTGCCCCGGCCTCTGGACTTTTCACTTTGAAGGAATGACTGCATGGCTTGAGCCTCTCGAACTGCGTCCTCTAGCGTCTCGGGCCTAGCTTTCAACAGATCCTTGCGGATAACTGGATCAGCTATAGCATCCTAAAATTATCCTCTGGTTAGCCTATCCTTCCCTTTCTTTTCAGACCAATGCCGTTAATCTCTTGATGTCCATCCCAAAACTCTGAAGATGCTCCCCCTGCCTTCGCTCTCTTTGTTGCAACTCCTGAAAGTAATTCTCTGCACACTCCCTTGGTCCAAATTCCCTTGTCATTACCTCCATCAATCCCTTGTGTGTAATTTCCTTAGGGTCAACATCATTAATAATCAGAGCAGAGAGGGCATCCCCCTGACAAGATGTAAATAGCTGGAATGTTGCCTCCTCATCTGTCCACTTATTATACTCTCGACAAGCCTCAAAATGCACACGGAAGTCCCTCCAGGGGATTTTAACATCATATTTCAAAGCCTTCCTCTCATTCTTGGGCTTGGAGGCTATCTTGCCTGAAATTCCTGTGCGCTTCTCACCCTCTTCTCTCGCTTCAATGGAGGTGGCTCCGCTGAATCAGTACAATTATAGTAGATTCATCCAAAAGCGATCTTCCAAACACGTGACCAGATCGTTCCACTGGTCAAGACAGGAGGTTCTCAGTCGAAACGGAAATGAATGGAGCTTAGTAAGTCTATGGAGCTCACACAAAACAAGGAAAGAAGATTAATTTCTTTTTACGTTTCAATTCACATTGCCGAAATCACGGGTGGTTATTTAGCATGCTATCAATGGACTAATACCACAATACTCATCTGTATCCGCTTATCTCAATAACCATGATAACTCGCAGAAATAAGAACGATTAGATAGCTGCTGCGTGATACAAGAACATGGTCACATTGATGTGAACATATGTATAGATTTATACAAATAAATACTTTAATAAACGAAAGATAATGGTACATCATCATTTTGTCCGATCACCCCCGCCCATCCCAGCATAGAAGATCGTTTTTCGATGAATATACTATAGTCACCTAGTTCTGAGGCCATAACCGAGTGATGCGCCTCGCGCCGGTCATCCAAGCCCTTTTCTCCCCCCTCAAGTGCCGTAGTGGCAGTGATGTGTGGAAGCAACGTTCGGCCCTGGCTGGCAACACTATCCCTCATTTCCATACGTGCAAGTACAGAAACCAAGTCCTCACCATGCCCATCACGCAGCAATGCTCCTTAGCTCTCTGGTGACCCCGCTCCAAGGCATGGTAAACTTAAAGGTGGCCGAACCTCGCTCCTCTCGACTTTGCACGTACTTCCCTCCTGCAACTGTTGCAACTTGGGTAGCCCACTCACTACTGCTGGTCGTGATCTATCCCCCTCATCCCCTCCATAAGCTCCCAGATAGCAAGACTACGTTGGGCCAACGTTGGCGCAACGTAGTCCTGGATGTTGGACCAACGTTGCAAAAAGACGTCTGACAAACGTCATTTTGGCCAGTGGGCCATCGTTGGTCCAACGTACAAAGTTCGACGTTGGCATAACGTTGATCCAACGTCAGAAATAGGTTGCGCCAACGTTGGCTTATAGTTTAGTGATTGCTTTATTCAAAATTGTGCCGATTATTATCAAAATCTTGCGGTAGGTTGTATTCTGTATCCTATTAAAAGAAATTTATTCCTTCATAATATAATAAGGAATATACAGAATATGTTTACCTTGTTTCATCAACTTTGAAGTTGATGTGCAATGTAACAAGTTCGAACAGTAATAGTAAACCGAAATCTATTCCTTACAAGATAAGATATTTATTCTATGGTGTCAACAGGTGAAAATTGTAACTCGTGCATGATTGCTTCTCATTTGAAGCCGCAAATACAATGTTCTGCAAAAATGGAATTAATTCCATCCAATAAATAACAAAACTTAAATGTAGCACCGCAGGAGAAGATTTAAAAATTTAGTAAGAAAAAATGAGAGGTCAAGACCACGCCCCCAATTTCGCAACGTTGGGCCAACGTTGGGCTGACGTTGTCTTAGTGCCGACATCCCTGAACAAATGGAATCCATTTTAGAACCCTTAATGATCCAAAATTTCAAACAGAACTACATATTTAATCAAATTTACCTATACATGTAACATTATTTTCATTTTCCATGACAACTTCTAAGTTCACATCCCACATTCTTGTCGTAATCCTACATTGGGCCAACGTTGCTTTGCCACCCATCTGTCAGTTTCGACATCACCCCAACGTTGGCTAGACGTTGCCTTGCCGACCGCGACCGTGCCGACCATTGCCGACGTTGGCCCAACGTTTGCTTGTTATCTGGGCTCTCAACTCACTAATGACTGTGGAACCATTGCTTTTCACAGCCCTCGGCTTCGCAGCCTCACTCTCCTCTAGTATTCGTCGACGCTCCCTTTCCTCGGCCTGTTCCACTCGTCTTCCGTAGTTCCTCCATCTCTTTAATCAACCATGCTATAATGATGTCACGATCTTCCTCTCTTTTGATCTGCCTGGCACATCTCTTTTGCTCTGCCTCTCCCTCCTGTCTACCCGCCATCTTTTATTGATTTCTCTCTTCCACTCCTGCTTGCTCTCGTGGTCCAACTTCCATATCTCTGTACCTGGGTATCTTTGAGCCTCCCTTGCATCCAGGTTATGAGACACGTCACCCGATAAATCACACTGCTGCCCTTTACTAGGTCTGGCTCGTCTGTTCTCTCCCTTTCTCTGATAGCGCCCTTCATGTTCGTTCATCCGCCGCTCTCTCTCCAGCAGATCAGCCTCATTCTTTCTAAACTGTCTCCTTCTCTCCTTCCCCTTTTGCATACTTTCTCATCGTCTCTGCAAGAGCTCCTCCATTTCTCTTAGTCTTCCTCTTAGGCGCTCACTTTCTTTCTCCTCCTCTAGGTGGTGCTCACTTTCTTTGACATGTTCTTGATCCTCTTTACCTTCTGCCTCTCCTCTTCTAGTTGGAGACGTGCCATCTCTTCCCACTGTCTCATCACCTCTGCCCGTCGGGGTTCGCTCACCTTGAGCTGCCCCTCGGCCCAATCCTTTGGTCTTGCATCTTCCATCCCTCTACACTTTCACCATTGGCGCTCCCACCTCCGATCTTCTTCATCCCACTGTTGATCAAGTTCCTCCAGTTTCCCTTCTCCTTGGCGTCTCTTCCTCCTCCCTCGATCATCCAGCTCTTCTCTCTCTTCTCCATCAGTTGTCTCTCCATCACTCTCTGTCTTCGGCCCTCTCTCTACGGGTGTACTCTTTAGGTTCTGACCTTTCCGGGATATTCTTAAGTCTTTCTCATAGCTCATATCCAATCACACACCACTCCCCTACTGTTCTTTGAGTCGTCGTCCTCTCATCTGCTTTTGCTCTTCCTTGCTCTTCACCATCATTGTTCCTCCTCCGTTCATCCCGCGAAATCGGACCTCTCCCAATCCATCTGTCCATCTGGGATCTCTCATGATCGTCCATTCTCTCACTCATTGTTTTTTGTTTCTTCACTATTGTCCCCCTTCTGATCACCTCCTTAATTCTGTCATTGTAATCATCTCTCCAACAAGTAACACCAAGTAACACATTTCGCTCCCACAATAAGATCCCACTCCTGCCACCATGAATTTGTAACGTGTCAATCAACGGTCCGCCGCACTCAGACTATGGACTCGGTTAGCCTGGGTAGGTTATATGGGGCAGAACCCTATGCGGTTTCACTGTATTTCTTCTTAAAATTGGATCCTTGTCATCTTCCCCATACATAACATTCCCTACCTGTTGATGTACAGGGATTCTAATGGCCGAGACGACAGAAACTGGATTGATCACATTGGGGCGACGCTCTGATTGGCTATCTAATCGCCCATCCACCGGTAATGCTACTGCTCATGAATAATTCATACTGTGCATGGCAAGTTTTATGAATGGGGATGAGGAGGGAAAAGTGAAATGGGGGAATGTCAACAAATTTGGAGAGGATTTTAACCAATTTTGGGTTTTTTTTTTTTTTTTTTTTTTAAGAATTTGGTGATTTTTGCCCAAATCGCTGATTGTTGCCCAAAATTAAGTCATTTTTCTCAAAAAACTGGTGGGGATGGGGGGCAGAAACAGACAGAAACCAATTTTGGGGAGCAAATATCCCCATGCCTCCCCCTGGCACCGTCACTACTTCAGGGTTGCCTCTGATACCCAGCCTGGCATCCCTTGTGGGTCTGCACTCTGCCCTTATCACATTTTTCAACTTCCTTCCACAATTAACCAAGGACCAACATATCCAAGTGTCATGAAAATCGATGCACCAATCAATTTATAATTCTGGCCATTTGTGGCCATGACCTCTAGATGACCTTTGATCTCATTGTGAGAGGGGTAAACTGTGGGGCACTCTACCCAAGATTCCATACATGCAAATGCATATGAAAATGGTGTGCTGTGGAAACAGTGGGCAATGGTTTAGGGTAACATTTGGTCAACTTTTTTACCACCAGACAAACAGACAGATACAGATATACAGAACACCACAACATACACAAACTGCTAAAGCAATCCCTAATGACACAAAATAAGGTCCAAAAAATTTCGATAATTTGACAGAAAGTCCAATTTTGGTGATGAAAAAAAAAAAATAGGGACAGCAGTCCCATATCCCGGATGCCCCTTAAAGACCCACTATCAGACATTCATCGACAGAAAGAGGTCAAAATAGTTCAAATTTGCAGGAGGAATACAGCTGAATGTGAAGGGATAAGTCTATTTAGATTCTCGTTAAGGATTTTTTGCAAATTAAAAATTGACAGGAAAGGAAGGACCATAGCAGTGTTTTCAAACCGATGAATCTCCATTCATGTGTTGTAGTAAGTGTCCGCACGGACAGTAAGGACTTAACATCTTCTGATTGTGTCTTATTAGAGGCTTTTGGTCTTATCAACTTGCAGGGTGGGTATGTGATTGATACCTATACTGGTGACGCATGCAAAAATCTAATTTTTGGAATGATTTCTTGGATTTTAGCAAATCCTGATAGTGGACTAACTGCATTTTATTGCACTTTTCAGAAATCACGGAGGTGGACCCCTGCTTGTATTTAGGGGGGAAATTGCCATTAGTTAGTTAACGCTTCCTCTTTTTTTGCAGTGACATTAGATTGGTAGTCATTTTTCCAAATGAATGTTAGGGTATGTTGTCTGATTATGGACTATCAGTGATTTGCCTAAGTCCCCAGAAATCAAAAAAAAAAACAATCAGATTTTGCATGTTTGTAAACAAAAAGGTATTCCTAATGTACCCTCAAGTTCGAGGAAGACCAAAGCACCCTAATCAGGACAAAATCGGATATTTAGTCATTACTGTCTTACGGACACTCACTACAAAACGTAGTTGGAATGGGGATTTGCATTTTTGCACACTGCTGTTTTCTTCACCTTTCTTCAATTTTTAGTTCGAAAAAGACACTTATCTTTCACTTTTAATATATTCTTGCAATATTTCAATAATTTGACTCATTCGGGTGAATCACTGAAAGTGCGTTTGAGCATTTGGGCAGGAAATACAAGCAGTCACCCTGACCAAAATGACAGAATGCCCATTTAATCCACCCACATAACCTTTGACCTCAATCTGTGTGCACCTCATATGGGCCTAGAGTCAGTGCTAAAACTGACTAGATTTGGTGATCGTAGCATTTGATTTGTAGCGGGAAAACTTATGGACAGATTTTCAAAGAATATGCCCCTTTAATTGGCCTACATGACCTCTCACCACAATCGGAATACACCACATATGAACCTTGGGTCAGTGGTTCTTCTGATCAACTTTGGCTGCAATTGGCCCAAGCATTTGGGCAGGAGATACAAAAAAACAAAATGGAACACACACACCCAATATGACCCTAATTGACCCCAAATGACCTTTGACCTCCTCATGTGTTACCCCACATAAGACCCCTTGTTTCAATGTATAAGCATATGGACTTGATCCATCACTGCACTAAAAATTGACAGTAAGTTGGTAAAGTGTCAACCAAATGGTCAAATTATTGCCTGAGGAAAGAGGACCCCTAAAAAGTATAGTTATGGAGATAAAGGTCAAAGAAGGTCAATGCCAATTGGATTATGTTGCCCTGTGGCCTATTTTGTTACATAACATGATATTGTATTGCAGATGCTACAAAACTGTTCCTTATTTTGACACATTAAGCTAGATGAACTTATTTCTTCATTTTTTTTACCAAAATTGGAACGTCGTCTGATTTTGACCCCTGTACAAATGGAAAATATTTAATTTGAAATCTACTATTGTACTGTGCAGGGTTGTATCTTTCACTGGCATTGGAAATAATTAGGCTAGACATGATCCTCTAAGACCAGTATATATCATTCAGTCAAGCTATACCAAATGTTCTAGACTAGATCAAAGAGTTTATTGGTGATAACCACAGTTTAAAAAAATGTGTTTTGCAAGTACTGATAAACAGTTTTAAACTCAAAAAGTTGAAACTTGTTTTTCCAAATTGATAATAGTTTTTTGGCGATAAACTGGGTTTATCGGTGATAACTTAGTTCGTCAACTTGATAATCTGAGTTATTCACTTGAAAAACTAAGTTTACCAGTTGATCAAAGGTGCTTATTGTTTCTATTAGATATGAGAGCTTGGAACTACTTGTATACTCTCACCACCAAGTTCCGTGGGGAACAAACTTGCAGTTTTAATGGCCAGAAGCAATAATAGTGATAAGGGTCTAGACCCTTTCTACTTTGTATCATAAGCGCTATCTATTCCGGGAGTTTCCGTAACCTGACCTATCTGACACACTTTTTTCTGACACACTTATGAATTCGAAAACCTTTCACGGAATAAAGCACAGGTTTATTCCCTTAAGGTTTCTGGATTCATAAGTGTGTCAGAAAAAGTGTGTCAGATGGGTCAGGTTACGGAAACTCCCCTCTATTACTACCATTACATGATAGTTAGAAGCTGATTACATGATAGTGCTGTCACACAATTTCTTCCCATTTATGTTGCACAGCTGGCCTGCTGGCAACTTGCAGAGAATTCCCAGATATTGCATGAGGTTAGGTACTTGTGAGTTGATGCAATCGGACTCACAAGTGGGCTGATCTCACATGCACATGATGCTTTTCCACGCCGTGATTACTTTGTGCTGTGATTGGCTATGTGTAGTCACATGTTTCTCGTAATAGCTATCTCATTGTCTCACAGGTCATTGGTGTATTGGACTTCACAGAGGTAAGATGTATGCTAGATATCTTAATCTCCTGTAACAAAACACTTACCTTGTGTCATTGTCAATGTATTTGTAGAGTTTACTAGTTTGCCTGTGTCAGTATATGTACATGACCATGTTGTGATTCACTCTCAAACTTTACATATAAAGAACAAGAAGCCGGACTCTCATTAATGTGTAGCCCTACATGTAATGTGTATTTCAAATGGTGACTGCAATCTTGGACAAAAGTAGTTGGCACACCTTGTGAAAATTTGCTCTTTAACACTTACATAATTCGGCCATTTTTGAAAGTATGAAATTGAACTTTTTGGGGTATTAAGCTTGAAGCGTTTGCTAATCCATAAAACCTCCCCCTTCCCCACCAATCAATGTTGAGTGTTGTTAGGCGCACTGTAACACAATTTCAGGTTTCTACATTGTTCCGGGGGAGAGGGGGGGGGGCGATTTTACCGTATGGTAAGAAAAGTGTGCCAACACTTTTGTCCAAGATTGTATCTGTGCATGCAAAGAGGGTGCGTGGCTTGTTACTCTTAGGTCTGTAACTTTAGAATGCTCCATTGGATTTACATGAAAATTTCAGGACTTGTGGAAAATGTGATATTCTTTAAAGAGAATGCATAATCGTAGCAAAAGACGTACAGATTTAGGAACAGGTCACTTTTAATGCTCAAACAAGCTATCTAAATGACCTTTTTGGGCCTATTTATGTACCAAAAGTATGTCATTCGCGTGTTTTAAAATCAATTAAGTAAAGTAAACTTAATAGCAATTGTTATCATTTGTCTGTTGAATGTAAATGAAAGTCATAGAAACGTAAATTCATAATCATAATAAAGAAAAAAAAACAGTAAGTGAAACAAACAACATTAATATAGCATACTCATGTTCCTCGTCTTCAGTAGACAGAGAACACAACATGCATATTTTAAAATGGTGGAAATCTTTCATGCTGAAATTCAAAATGGTACTAAACTTTACTTCAAATAATTGTTTTCATCTAATAAGTGAGTGCATGGATGCGTATGTAGGTGTATATTAGGTGTTGGTCAGTGTGCGTACGGTTTCGCGTGCATGTGTCGTATTGTGAGCGTCGCGCGCGTCTGCATGGATGTTAAAGAGATCAACGTAATTGTATTCTATTAATTCGTAATAACATGTCTAAATCGTGATTGCAGTTACAAATGCAGAATTAATATACGCAACGTAGTCAATACCACAAAACGTATGCTCTAGAGTAAAGCATTCTCATTATGAAATAAATTAGCCATGGGGAAATAAATAACGTCACAATGTATAAGTTTTGTATTGTCTATTTCAAAAACATAATAAATAAAAATGAAAAAATAATGAAATGTCTTAGTTAACCTATGATGATGACGATAATAATAATAATAATTATAATAATAACTATTGTGAATGGGAGAAGGAGGAGATGGAGATGGACGAGAACGAGGGGAGGAAGAAGGGGAGGAGGAGGGAAGAAGAGGAGGACTTATCGTCCCAATGCAGTGGCATATTACGCTAGTGTACTCATATGTTTGAATGCGCTACGGTTTAAAGCTAAAAGTGATTCAATGTAAAGAAACCTCTTAGCGTTCACAGTCTCAATGAGATTACCAATACTACGATAAGCATCGTGGTATGTGTAGTAATCAATACAACTTCACGATATGCAACCAATATAAAGAATAGAGTACTTAACTTACTTTTTTTCTATGTATTGCATATCGTGCCTTTCCGATTTAGAGCAATTATTTCACTTTGAAAATCGCACAATAGTATGGATTATCGTTGTAATCTACCTAATTATATAAGTTTATACAAATCTAACAACAAAATCAAGATTACTGCTTTTGACAAATTTATTTAGCAATGTATGTTTAAAAGTCACGTAATCAAACCTGTTAATTTCAGTAGCTTTGCGGTAATTCTCTCGGACTCACAATCAAACGATAACTTCTGTTGTGAGTTCGAACCTCAATCATTCCTCTTTTTTTTTTACTTTAGCGCTTTATTTTTACTATTAGATATTGTAAGAGGGTCATGCACAAGGTAGATCTTTCGATTTACGTTATTAAAATGCACTGAATGGATTATTTGTGACCTGTCCCTAAGCCGAGCAAGCTATTATGTTCTTAAATACATACATCAAAGCAACTCTTCTCGTGTCTATTTGTGCCAAATTTGGTGTTAATATCTTTATTCGTTTTAATTTTATGGCCAAAAAACGGAATTATACGATTTTTTTTCGACTTCGCGCACACAATCTTGGACAAAAGTAGTTGGCACACCTTGTGAAAATTTGCTCTTTAACACTTACATAATTCGGCCATTTTTGAAAGTATGAAATTGAACTTTTTGGGGTATTAAGCTTGAAGCGTTTGCTAATCCATAAAACCTCCCCCTTCCCCACCAATCAATGTTGAGTGTTGTTAGGCGCACTGTAACACAATTTCAGGTTTCAACATTGTTCCGGGGGAGAGGGGGGCGATTTTACCGTACGGTAAGAAAAGTGTGCCAACACTTTTGTCCAAGATTGTGGTACAAATATATACTAATCTGTGATCAGCTGTGATCAATCAGTCCAATTCCTGTTCTTGTTAATTCTTAGTAATCATTCCAATCACATCATTCTTGTCAACTATCATTCTAGTCATTGTTATTCCACAGACTTCCAATTACTACAATTCAGTGCATATCATTAATGATCAATCGCTTTAAATCATTTTGTTTGATGCTCTAGCAATACATGTTTTGTACATATTTTGATACAAAATAAGACTTGTATCTAACAGTTATGTCATGTCACATCACATCGCACAGTGATCGCATTTGGGTCTTTTACTGTGTGTAATGGAATAAAGCGCAGATTTATTTTGGGGGGTGCGGGACTTCAAAAAAGTGGTCGTTTGTTTGCTAAAAGTAGACCTAACCCCCTAAAATGGTCCTTTTTTAGATTTTTTAAACATTTCATCACCAAAAAGTGGACTTTCTTGTCAAAACTTCTCTAAATTTTGGACCTTTTTATCAAAAAATTCAGCAAAAAGTGGACCTTTTGCCCCTTTTGTGGAATTTGGGGAGTGCGACCACACCCACACACCCCCATGTGTACGGACCTGATGCTGTATATTCCGTAATGGCTCAATGTGAATGTGACATGGTGTGAACTTGTGATGGTGATGGTGGTGGTGATGAGGCCTCTAGCTGATACTGATTTGATTTTTCTCTGTTTATTTTTCAGTGCAAGTTTTTCTTTGGTTCACTTCACTCTTCACTTCACCAAAATTGTTGGCCATTTTCCACAACATCCCTGATTACGGGCATCATGATGACGATGATGGCGGTGACTATGGGCATGATGATTGTGATGGTAACTGTGATCGGTGATGATAATGATGTTTTATGATAATTGGAGTGTAGCCCAGCATCACTTTCATGATGTTTAATGTTATGTGCTTTTTCTGTTTTTCCCCACATTAAAATCAGGTCATTTTCATTTGTTCCTTGACAAATATTGATTTAATTTGCATTTTGCACCAGTGTGCAAAAGTCCTATTGGTTTCGATCGAGAGTCAGAGTAACACAAGTTCTTTATATGTTTAATACTTTGGTGATAACCATAACCTTGAATGACATAAATTTTTAATGTAAAATAAAATACAAACAGCACGTATTGATAATTAGGTGGTATTGATTGGGGAATTTTCCACTTGACTGTTAATATTATAACACATAATATAGCAAAGATTTGTATAGCGCCTTTAGCTATTGGCCTCAAGCGCTTTCACAAATATAGGAGCAAATTATGTTTCATTGTAATTTACAGTCATTAAACAATCACATTGGTAATGTCTCATAAAACTCAGTTGGTGCGTTTTATATTGAAATAGTTAAATGTGTAATGATTTCAATTACATTGAATAAATTATAGTGGTTTGGGGAATCAAGAATGGCTATTGGCCTCCCTATGAAGGACTGGCTTGAATAGCATTTTTTTTTTGGCCAACCTTTCACCTTAAAACTACCATATTAGTCAAAGTGTTGGAACACTTTGGTGTTGCATTTAATCCACCCCACCCCCCCACCACCCCACCCCACCCCCCACCCTGTGGCCATTTTGAATACTGGAAATGTATGTTCCTCTTCTAGGAAAACCAACATAACTTGGTGGAAAACTAGTCTAATCTATAAGAGGGTTGTTTTTTTGCATGTGAAGTTCAAAATCACATGCCTCTTGGGGACTTTGCAGACCGCACAGTCACAATGAATGTGGTGGCTAATGGTTTGGTGGGTCTCTGCAATCACAGTTTGGTGACAGTTCACACCGATCCTTGTGAAGGAAGTAGAGCCCTGCGTGCAAGATTTTTTTTCACCCTATCCCGGACTACCCCGGTGTATTCCGTCCCCTCCCCCGCCCCCCGACCCTCCCCCGACATTTAATAAGGGCAAACCCGCCCGACCCGGACCGGCTAGCCTTTTTCATGGACCCGACCGCCTATTTTATAGACCAGGACCGCTGCTCCAGTAAATTCCCCGGTAGAACGAGTCCATTTGAACTGTGAAAGTTGTTTTCTCAATTCAATTGGGGGCCGTGGGTGTTACCTGCGCTACTTTTGGTATTTACGTTAAGTTCAAAAATTGATTACTTTATAGCGGATAATTGCGCCTTGGCATTCCTTGGTCAAAGTTTAACCTTTTCCAAATCCGAGGATAATAATGGACAAAATCTTGTTTAAATGTTAAAACGATATCAGTGAATGCGAAATGTGATGAGACGGGTGACCTTATAGTGGCGTAATTTCTTTTTGACATTGGTGGTATGAGGGTTGAGACAATTTATGAATGAGTCCGGGGTTTGCCGAAAAGATCCATTCTAGCAGATGTGCGCGCGAAGCGCGTCTAAAATTAATGCCATTTAGACTATAATCGTTAAATGGATTTCGAAGCGCGCAGAAACACCATTTTTAAACTAAAATGGTAAATATGAGGTTATTTTTGGTCAAAACGCATGAACGGACATCAACAGATAGGGGATGATCGTATTGAACCTCCTCCCCCCGCATCACAATTATTGGGGGGATTTACGCCTATTTACACCTATTGTTTTAATAACTGAATTAACAAACTGCAGTTGTCGTGAAGGGCGCACTATAGTTTACAAGTCCCAATTGGGTTAGTTTTTTCGCAGAAATCCCTAGACATGGCCCATTTTTTCAAGCCAAAATCCCCTATATATGGTCATTTTTTATCTTTCAAAATAAAGACCAATGTTTTAAATTTCACATCAGAACAGATCAGATGCGACTTTTTGTGCCGACTCAGGGAATTCCTGTTTGGCGTAGGTGACATGCCCTACCCCCCCCCCTCCGTCCGACGTTTGCGCTGGTTCCACTCATTTTCTTCAATATTACGAGGGAATTTCAAGTTTTCCAGGAACCAGCGTACATCTTCAGCCGGTCTGTGAAGAGATCAGTCCAGGCGGGTGACACTGTGTACAATGCCCACGACGATTCGCAGGCATAGTAATGCAGTGAGTTGAATCTTGAAAAGAAAAATCCAAAATGTTTAAAGGCAATCTGCCGGTTTGAAAAATGATCTAGATCCACCTTAACGGAGAGTGTAAATGCATAATGTAGGACCTAAAATATCGTAATTTTACATAAAACTGATAAATCCCAACCCTAAATTTTGATGGCCTTCTTTAATACATTTAGAAAAAAATTACTTTCAACATGTTAAAAAATAAAATTTTAAGCTTTTCTTTTCAGGATTAATATTATTGCCAATATCAATGCGCCACCCTGTACTATAAGTAACCTGATTAATTTATGTCAGTATGACGTAATCGGGAATTCGTAGCGGAAAACCGCTCCACGTACGACCGGTGATCCATAAGTAACGGATTTCATGCAGATCAGTGTGCAGTATGCCATCCACTTCGTGATCGAGTTCCCTAAAAAACAAAAACTCCCCATTTATATTTAGGATCCCTGGATCAGTGGGGAAGCCCGCAGTGTACTTGTTATTCTATATGTATTAAAAAATGAAACTGACAACTCCGCGAATCTAGGTATGAACGAAACCTTTTGGATTTTACTGCAAATGGATTTAGAATCCCTACTGAAGTCATTAAATGTACGCCGTATTCGTAACTTATGCTGTCTGTGCATGTAGTGTAAATGATTTCAGACAAAAACATTTTTGAAATGGGGCGGAGCCTCCCAATTACCTACTGCATACTAAGTCTTAAGTTAAGGACGAACCGTCGCGCGGGAAAAAATGCGACGGTGAGGTTTGCATATAAAGAAAACTAGATGACACCAGGACAATCCCAGATATCCATTTTCATATAATGTTGCTCTGGATTTTTTAACAGCTTAAAATTATTTCCCGGACCGAAAGCCACAATAGCCCCGACCCTACCGACCCGGCAATGATCCCCGGACCGGAACCGGGAAATAATGTGATACATTGCACCCCGACCCGTTTCGTCCGGTCCGGGTCTGTCCGGTCCTGGGGAATTTCGGGGATTCGGTGTGCCCCGCAGGGCCTATAAGGAAGTACTTTATACAACCAACGCCAGTTTTTCTGCAGTCCGTTGGGTTGACCCATGCTTTGTTCTCACGGTCACAACCTTTGGGCTTGCTTGCTATATGGAACTGTTGACAAACTGCTTTAGGTTCAAGGTCGATTGACATTGCTCAGACCATCTGTCATTGAGCCATGATGATCGATAGGGACACTGCGACTGCAGTGATGCATGGAGTTGGGTAGCACTCCTGTGGAATCCTCAAAGGGTGTTGGTGGGGAGTAGGCTACCATTTCATCACACTTTCGAATCGTCTGAACGTTACCTCTAAGCTTTGCAGGGCTATGCCAGACGAATTGGAAAATATTCTAAAAAAAAAAAAAAAAAAAAAAAAAGGACATTGCAAAAGGCAACTATAACTGAGGGGTGCAAGATTGCAAGACTTCAAGCTTTCCAAGCTCAAATTGCCACAATTTTATACTTATCCTACAATCTTGTTCATAGTCCTTGGAACACTTATATAATATTGAATGGCTGTTGAAGTATGATACAATAATTATTGGCACGAGCTAGAAAAATAATTGTACGAGTCGAAGCGCTACATATTTTTTTCTATCGAGTGCAATATAATTCTTGTATCATACGAAAAAAAGACATAGAATTTATTATTATTATTTAAATATCAGGATGACTCCAGTTAAAAACCTTGCGTTGACAGTGTTGTATTCCAAAAGTCTACCCATCAGTAAAAAATGCCCGGATGCGATACAATATGTAAAATAATATTGGTATTACATCCGTGGACTTTTATAATAACCGTAACTGTACAATACAGGAAGATTTCTTCTTTGCACCACGCGGAATCCTGAATATAAAATAATAATTGTTAATATTGGCACTATGCAACAGAAATATAGGCTTGAAAACGCAACTGTAAAACCTAACTATAACTTTCGTTCCTCCTCCCCCCATCCCCTCCCAAGGCGTGTTGAAAATAATATGCATCGAGATTGGGACCAAGTGTGTTGTGCTCATGCAACATTGATTGAGGGGGCGGGAACCCAATGTTCAAACAACAATATTTTGAACAAGATTGTAGTTGGAGAAATAACACAAACTGAAGTAATCAAGCCAAAAAGGTGCTCCAACACATCAAGATTATAGTTTCAACAGGTCATTGGTTGAATACTATACAGTGCCAGTGGCAACACCAATGTGGGCATGGGACCCCCCCCCCCCGAAAAACATACAAAACAAAATCCATAAATTGCCCAATTTTGTACTAATTTCATATTTTCTTTTCTTTCACCCCCCCCCCATTGCCCTTGTTCACTGGTTGAATAGCCTAAAGTGGCTATATTAACCAGGCAAGGGTTTAGAGTTGAATAGAATAAAGGTAATTAGGATACGGTTATACATAAGTTTTTTTGGGGTCGTACATTACCCATCAAAAAATTCCTAGCTATGCCATTGCATGTATAATGATCGGGAACCTCTTGAAGTCTTTTCCCCCGGATGGTCATGTCTGGTTACACCACTTATTTGACTTGTTGTGTAAAAGGCCATTGCCGAATGAGTACCATCAAAAACCTCACCTTCTTTTGAAAATTGAGGGTGCAATCCTACCCTTTTTTCCTAAATCGCTGAATGTCCCTTTAAGTTAAGCCTTACTTCAATATCAACATAATTACATTATCCTTTGCACCTACTTTATATCTTGCACTTAATTGTAAATGCTAACAAAATAAAAACCTGATACAGAGTAGGTGCAAAGGATATAAGCTGATATAATGTAATTATGCCTTTAAATCTGTGATGTGGTAGGGGGATTTTTTTTGACTGGGAGTATATTTAGAGCTATTGTTAGCTGTTGTTGAACTTGGCCAACTTCCTAGTATGAGATCAGTTAGAAACTTAGGTTGACCATTGCACTCTTTGCATTGTGTATGTGTATGTTTGTTTGTGTATAGCATGGAGTGAACTTGTAATATACTCTAGCATATTACTCTGCACA
The DNA here is from genome assembly GCA_023653785.1 of Ophioderma brevispina. Classification (NCBI taxonomy): domain Eukaryota; kingdom Metazoa; phylum Echinodermata; class Ophiuroidea; order Amphilepidida; family Ophiodermatidae; genus Ophioderma; species Ophioderma brevispina. Next base: position 19,469 of record JAMKCH010063636.1, read on the forward strand.
AGAGACACGGAGTTCTCAATTGATGTATTCAAGTGGCTTAAAGCAGGCTTAAAGTTTGTGCTTTTGTTTTCACAATTTTGGACTTGATTACATCATGGTCAATATACATGGTGATTTGCCGTTTCTGATTACCGTAGTGTTTGTACTCTACCACTCGGGCACTTGTGTAGCATTTACCCCTTCTCTTCTTTGGTACTTAGCAACAGAAGCTGTGGGACCATACCAGCCAGTTAACCCAGAGCAAGTATCTAAGGGATGTCTGGAGGAGTACACAAGACTTTCTTCAGATCGAGAGAAGTTGATTGCAGGTGCTTGGAAATTTACAATAAATCTTCTCCTAAATTAGCTTAAATTAACAAATTTATAAACTTAATATTTTTTACTTATTTACATTTTAATGATTAATTCATGTTTGGATTTTTTTCCTAGTTGTGGATTCCGTAGGCAAGCCTGCTGCAGGTTTCTTAGCAGGTAATCTTGCATGGATTGGACATTATGATCAATGTATGGGCATCAAGGACTACAAATACTGTACAGTAAAAATGCAGCTCAATGCAACAGAACTTATTCCAGAGGTATTACATTTGTTATTAAAGGGTCACAGACTTGTTCCCTCCTAACCTCAGAGAGTTGAGGTTTTTATATCCTCTGAACAACTGGCCTAGAATTTGTGCCAAGTTTAATATTAGTACACTTTAGAAGAAATTCAGTGTTTTGTATTTTTATTTGTATGTTATTATTCATTCCATATCCATTCCCTGTACCTTATACCCTACAAATTATTATGGCTTTGAACTGCTTCTCTTTGTATTTAGCTTGTGTTACCTATCTCTTGGGGAGTGTGTGCACCTATGGTGTGTAATACTACAGACATCAATGGAGCTATTGGTGTTTTAATAGGTAGGAAAGGATTTTTGTTCTGTGATATTAAAAAATAAAAATCTGTTTCTTTGGTATAATTATATTATACCCTTCACACCTATTATGTATCTTGTGTTTTATGATACAGTGTAGATATGAAGAGTATAATGTAATAATGCCAATTAATTCTTCATATTCTTCTGTCTAATATGCCTCAGATATTGGTTCATTTTGACACACTCTGCCACACTTTCCCATCTATGGGAATATAACAGGGATAAGTTGGAATGGAAATGATGGGAGGTTCGGGGAGGGGGGGGGTGCATATCTGGGCCCATATCCAACATTATCTACACTGACCAGTTGAGGCAATCAAGTTAATCAAGTTATTGCCAGGATGAGCTTCTCCAATTTTAAAATCAATCTTTGTGTGTCACACAATAAGCCAAAATTGCTTTGTAACTTCGGGCAATTTTTATAACTCCTGCCCTTTGACCCCATCAATATTTCAGGAAAATTGCCTCTTTGTACTTTTGAAAAATTATTCTGAAATATTTTTTGAGATGTAAAAATGGGAAAATATTTTATGTATTGGTAGTGTGTATATTGTAAATCCAAAGGGCCTGACTGCTGATCCTTGTGGAACACTAAAATACAATGTGCAAGGATCTGAACTGGGATCTGAACACTGGCCATCACTACAAAACAAAATATATTCTTCCAGCTAAGTAAGAGTGAAACCACTGCAGTTGTGATCCTTTAATGTTTACATTATTAGAACGGCAATGAACAGTTTGGGCCGACTGCTGGATTCTGCAATGTTGCTGTAGCCGGCAATGTGTTGCTGGAACCGGCAGTGTTGTTTCCCACAATGCATTGCAAGCACAGTAAATTTAAAGTTGGTTAGTTAATTTAATAATGGGATTTTTAGATATAGAAAGTGATTGTAAACAAAGTATTTAGTCAAATAATGAAACTACAAATAAAAACTATATTTTGTGATAAACAAAACAATTTTAAAGGTGCATGTTCTGATCATCTTTGGGACCCCCTGATTTACCCAGAAGTAGTATCGATTTTGATATCAGATGAAAGGCCATATTTTTTCTCATTGTCTTCCTGAAAATTTGAACCCTCAAATCCATTTCATCCCAAGATATAATGGTTAACCATCAATATTAGCACAGTATTGAATAGGGCTTTGCAATATGCATTAATGCTTCTACCATCAAAACTGCAAGTTTGTTTCCCACTTTACTTGATGGGGTGTATGTGCAAGTGCCAGGCTCTCATATCAAGTAGAGAAAACAATAGACATAAATCAGAACAAGCACCTTTAACTCCAAATTTCAATAAAAACTAAAAACATGACAAATTTGAATTTTCAAATTTGAACACAACCCGAAGATGAAAATTTTTGGTCCTGGGTGAAAATTTGGTGTCATAACATACATTATCATGGGTAAAATATGGACTTCCCCCTGAAAAATACAAAATCTCTATCTAATAGAATCGTTTAAGGTTTCTGAATTCTGCAGGGATTCTTGTTTTTATATTGCCGGAACTGGCAATATACTACGGCAGTATATACTATACAGATCCGGCAGTTGGCCCGAAATGATGAAGAATTTGGTAAATTGGGTCCTGTGCATGCTTGTTGGGGTTTACATCCCAAAAACTTAATTTTCAGAGGATATAGTGAACAGTAACAACTTAATTAGATACAGCGGAATAAAACTTATCTGGTTTTATTCAAAAATTGTGGTGGCTAGTGTAAAGTGTGTTTTTTCTGAAGGTATTAGAACTTCATTAAATTAGAAGAAAGTCATTAAGAATTCCTCAGGTTGATTATCACATAATTTTAACAAAAGTTAATATAATCCTAATCTAAAAGGCATGTATAATTCCTTGTTACAAAAGAACAAACTTTTAATGACTTTTGGAATGATTATTGTATTGTTTTTATTATCTGTAGATCTAGCACACATCAAGGAGTATTTTTATGTGAGTGATGTAAAAGTCGCTGAAACCATATGTGCGCAAGATCCGCCTAAGCCATATGATGCAGGATTCATCATAACAGTGTAAGTCAAATTCAAGTAAAGACATGCCAGATAAAGAAAGAAGGAGGCCCTCTATAATTCTATAATCATCATAGTTATATTTCACCATAAAGTTTAGCTGGTGTTTTACAACTACTTTATCATGCTATCAAGGTGTTTTATCCCCTAAATACACTTGTGTTTTTTGCCGGTTTTGGACCCTATTTACCCTCAGATAGGGGAGACTTTTAACCCAATGGGGACAACTTTTCCCCTGACTGGGCTTTTTCCCCTCAGAACCACAAGGCTGTCTACACCACAGAACCCATCCCAAATTGACCCTACAGTTCCAGAGATATGGTAGTTGAAATTACAAGGCCAAAAAAATGTTGTATTGGAGTAACGGGCCAAAAATTATGGAGGTTTATGCTTTGTTTAAAAAAGACAGTTCAAATTTCGATAAAAAAACCCACTTTGCCAAATTTGCCCCCCCCCCCTTGTAATTGTTAGGGAAAAGACCCCTTTTGAAAAAAGAACTCCCCTAAAGAAATCCTGGTTACGGGCCTGCTTGTATGAACCAGCATCTAAACCAGCAGCTTTAGCACTCACAATGACAAACTTCCCCACTTTTTGCTCATCTACGATACTTTGAGCAATATCTGCAACACTTGAATTTAGGTCAACATATCTAAAAAAGGATTAAAGGGCAACGATGGAGATTGATGGACCCAACATTGCTATTCTAGTAATTTCATAGATTAGAAACTCAATAGATTTCTAACCGTGTATTTGACTACAGAAATGCTAAAGAGAGAAAAAGGGTGATTTTGATTGTTATATTTCAAATTTAAAACATAGGGATTCGTATTTGCTCCATACGAAATTCAGGAAATTCCAATTTTTGTACAAAAGAAACATTTCTCAGCTTACTTTTTGATGGGGATATTTTGTGGAAAGCTACATCAGGGCAAAAAATCAGTAATTTTGATTTTTTTGAGCGACACGATTTGTTGAAATCTTCGTGCACCTGTAAAGGAACTTCAAAACAGATTTCCATTCACAGAAAAAAAATGTATATGGAGACTGCAAGTCTCCATCTGCACAATTTTTAATGCGATTTCCATTTGGAAATCACCATACATCATATTTGTAAAAACTCGTTTTTAATATTTTTTATGTTATATAGAAGCTCGGAGAAAACTGGCGAGCACAGAACTCAATAAAGGACGAAACTACACGGTGTCGAACCCGGAGCCTCTCGCATTCTAGGCGTGAGAAATACCACTGGGCCACAGAAGACTGTGTAATGTGGATACCAGTGAACGAGCACTAATGTATGTCAGTCTTGTTTCAGAGTTTAAAGCGGACCGTAATTATATTTTTATATTATAGAATGGGAGGACCTTTATATGCATGATTCTCGCAGAATCTATGGACGAAGCGAAACTCAAGTCAATGCACGTGAGGAGCAAGTAAATAATACAACCCGAGAAAGTAAATGGTAAAATATTATATATAAAAATATAATTACGGCCCCTTTAAACTCTGAAATTAAAGTGAAAAAACATTAGTAGCTCGTTCCCTGGATCCACATTAACACAGTCTTCGTGGCCCAGTGGTATTCTCAAGCCTAGAAGTGCGAGAGGCTCCGGGTTCGAGACCGTGTATTTTTCGTCTTATTAGTCTGTGCTCGCCAGTTTCTCCGAGCGTCTATATAAATTACCATTACTTTCTCGGGTTGTATCATTTACTTGATCCTCGCGTGCCTTGAATTGAGTTTTCGCTTCGTCATAGATTCTGCTAGAAATCATGCATTTAAGGTTCCTCATTCTATTAATATAAACTATAATTACCGCCGCTTGAAACTATGAATAAAGACTGAAATACATTAGTGCTCGTTCACTGGATCCACATGAACACAGTCTTCTGTGGCCAGTGGCATTTCACGCCTAGAATGCGAGCGGCTCCGGGTTCGAGGGACCGCCCCCCCCCCCCCCCCACCCCCCTGGGATTGTCGTCTTTTTAATTCTGTGCTCGCCAGTTTCTCCGAGCTGCCTATTAATATTTACATTTACTTCTCGGGTTGTTCTATCATTACTTGATCCTCGCGTGCATTGCATGAGTTTCGCTCGTCATAGATTCTGCTAGAATCATGCTATAAGGTCCTCCCATTCTATAATATAAAACATTATAATCGGCCGCTTGAAAACTCTGAAATAAAGAACTGAAACTCCACCCATTAGTGCTCGGTCACTGGTATCCACATAAACACAGTATTATGGGCCCCAGGGGTATTCTGACCTCACGCCTAGAATGCGAGAGGCTCCGGGTTCGAGACGTGTATTTTTGTCTTTATTTAGTTCTGTGCTCGCCAGTTCTCCGAGCTTCTATATAATATTTACCAATTACTTTCGCGGGTTGTATCATTTACTTGATTTTCTCCCCCTAGCGTGCATTGAATTGAGTTTCGCTTCGTCATAGATTCTGTAGAATCATGATATAATGGTCCTCCCATTCCATCTATTAAAAATATAATTCGGCAGCTTGAAACTCTGAAATAAAGACTGAACTTGATACATTAGTGCTTCGTTAATGTATCCACATTAACACAGTCTTCTCTGTGGCCCAGTGGGATTTCTCACGCCTAGAATGCCAGAGGCTCCGGGTTCGAGACAGTGTATTTTTCGTCTTTATAGTTCTGTGCTTGCCAGTTTCTAAGAGCTTTCTAATAATATGTACCAAATTTATTTTGGGTTGTATCATTATTGATACTCGCGTGCATTGAATTGAGTTTCGCTTCGTCATAGATTCTGCCTAGAATCATGCATATAAGTCCGTTCCCATTCTATATATAAAAATATACATTACGGCCGCTTGAAACTCTGAAATGAAAAGACTGACATACATTAGTGCTCGTTCACTGGTATCACATTAACACAGTCGTCTGTGGCCCAGTGGTATTTCTCACGCCTCGAATGCGAGAGGCTCGGGTTCGAGACCGGGTATTTTGTTTTATTTCTGTGCTCGCCAGTTTCTCCGAGCTTCTAATAATATTACCCAATTTACTTCTCGGGTTGTATCATTTATTGATCCTCGCGTGCATTGAATGAGTTTCGCTTCGTCATAGATTCTGCTAGATCATGCATATACGGTCCTCCCATTATAAAAAAAAATAATTACGGCCGCTTGAAACTCTGAAATAAAGACGGAAAACCCATTAGTGCTCGTTCACTGGTATCCACATAGAACACAGTCTTCTGTGGGCCAGTGGTTATTTCTCACGCTAGAATGCGAAGAGGCCTCGGGTTCGAGAAGTGTATTTTTGCTTTATTTTCTGTGCTTCGCCAGTTTCTCCGAGCTTCTACTATAAGATATTTACCAATTTACGTTCTCGGGTTGTATAATGTACTTGAGCCTCGCGTGCATTGAATTGAGTTTCTTGCTCGTCCATAGATTTGACTAGAAATCATGCATATAAGGTCCTCCCATTCTTAATATTAAAAATATAATTACGGACGCTTGAAACTTCTGAATAAGACTGAATACATTAGTGCTCGTTCAATGGTATCCACATTAAAACAGTCTTCTGGGGCCCAGTGAGTATTTCTCACGCCTAGAATGCGAGAGGCTCCGGGTTCGAGACCGTGTATGTTGTCGTCTATTCTGTGCTCGCCAGTTCTCCGAGCTTCTATATAATATTACCAATTTACTTTCTCGGGTTGTATAATTAACTTGATGGACTCGCGGGCATTGAAGTGAGTTTCGCTTCGTCTAGGATTCTGCTAGAATAATGCATATAAGGTCCTCCAATTCTATAATATAAAAATATAATTACGGCCGTTTAAAACTGAAATAAAGACTGAAATACAGAGTGCCCGTTCACTGGTATCCACAGTAACACAGTCTTCTGTGGCTCAGTGCTATTTCTCACGCCTGAGAATGCGGGAGGCTCCGGGTTCGAGACCGTGTATTTTTCTTTTTTATTTAGTTTGTGCTCGCAAGTTTCTCCGAGCTTCTAGCAATATTTACCAATTACTTTCTCGGGTTGTATCCATTTCACTTGATCCTCGCGTGCATTGAATTGAGTTCGCGTCGTACCTAGATTCTGCTAGAATCATGCAATAAGGTCCTCCCATTCTATAATATGAATAATTTTTTTTTTAATTTTCACTATTTTATCCCCCTGGGCCCAAAGGTTATCCCTGGCCAAAAAGGGCATGGGGGATTTTGTCATAGCGAAACTGTGTCTGTCCATCAGTCGTCTTCACCTGTAACCATCAAGACCCCTGACCCGATCTATATGGACACTTGCACAGTATCTACTGCTACTTGTGCTGTGACAGAGGGTCAAAAGGTCAACAAAACATGTGGCAACCTCTTCTCTTAATCTCTCTTACGCGCTTGATTCCTCCTCAACCAAGTTTTCTGCTCTTACTCCCCAGAATGACTGGGCAAAATCACTATCAACCTTTCATGCTTTTCAAATTAAAGCATGCTTATAAATAAAAAGGTGAATTTCTACCAGATCCCCAAAATCCAATTTGACAAAACTTGGTATGTGGGGCTAGTGGTGGATACAAGTAATACTCATTGCACTGTGTCATCATTATTATGCATATTAAAGGTGTGCAACAGAGATTTCACATATCAGGTGTCCGGTCCCTAAAAAAACCGAAAGTACTAAATTTTTGTCCCTGAATGTAAAGCTTTCCATAAAAAATAACCCCATCACAAAGGGTTAAGCTGATAATGTTTCTTTGGTACAAAATGGGTGAAATTACTAATTTTGTATCGACCGTAAATTCAACACCAGCCATGTTTGACAAGATAACGCATTCCAGTACTACAATACGCGTAATTTTTGGGTTTGGCACGCTCAATGCATTGTGGGTCCGAAGCTTTGGCCGAATGGTAAGATCCCTTCTCCGGTTTTTACCGGTTCGGCGATCAGCTGTGTGGCGCGGAATGCACAGCTGATTCACGCAAGTAAACAAACACATTACACAATTTGTGCTAACAAAAACCAACGTAGCTTTAATAATTACTTCTCACTTAAAGATCAGTTTATTTACAGATCAATTCCAGCACTAAATCTGGAAAAAAGTTTCAAAATGCAACAAATCCGCAGAGCTCTTGATATTCTGGAGCAGCCACTGGCATATGCCTGATGTAAATGAAACCGGAATCACAGAATTTGAAATGGCCAAAGACGAAATCTACTGAAAAAAAGTAGTCTTTCTCCTTGTTAAAGGTATAAAGGCCAACATCAAGTATAAGATATTTAGTACAAACACCAAATTGGGCAGCGCGTTACCTACGTCCTTATACCAATGTTCATGTTTCTAGGATTAATCATTGCAGCTATCAGTGACAGTCCGTAGTTTGACGATCAATAAATCAATGATGGCGGTATAGTATGGGACAAGTGTGTCATTTGTTGGCTTTTTTGCTACCATTGAATTTTGGGGGTCTTAAAATATGATAAGGTCCAGGAAATTCCCAATCAAATTGTTAACCATTTTTTTATCCCTTCCATTTGGCGTCCATCTTTTTGGATTTCAAAATGGCCGCCATTTTCAACATATTTTGCTCTATATCTGGACTTCTGAGCAAATAGAAGGTTCCAATTGGTGGCAATACCCATGTTTTAAGATGTCAAGGAACAAATAGCACATTCAGAAAGTGCAAATTGTTTGTCCTTCAGCGGACATCTTGAATTTCAAAATGGCGGGCCATTTCAATCATATTTTGCTCTATATCTGACTTCTGAGCAACATAGAAGGCTTAAGTTGGTGGCAATACCAGTGTTTGTGATGTCAAGGAACCAATATCACATTCAGAAAGTGTGCAAATTGTTTCCTTCCGGCGGCCATCTTGAATTTCAAAATGGCCGCCATTTTTAATATATACTTCAACTTCACGCAATATCTGGACTTCTGAGCAACAAAAAGGTCTCCAGTTTGCTGGCAATAAAACCCATATTTTGTTCATGATATTGATGTGTGGCAGCGTGTAACCATAAAGACAAAGGGCTAAGGGACATCCCCAACCGAAAAGGGTGCTGAATCTGGCGAATCCCCGCTACTATTTAGCTAATGACAAGGAACGTAAAGCACCACCAGGGGTTTTAAGCCCCGTATTTTGACGTCTGTGCTTCCTGAGTCACATTGGTCTCTACCAATTCGGATGGATGGGTTTGTCCTAAAGCCCTACTGAAGGTCCAACCGGATATTAACAAAGATGCATGGACAACTTTGTTAAACTTAATGCTCTTTCATCATCAGCACATTTAACCTCCAGACATTATTTACCAACCGCCAAGACAGAAGAACTGTACATGAAGCCAACGTAGGATATTGATATCATCTGCACACCGCTTGTGTAGCACCAACCATCTCTACAAGAGAATATCCATGGATATTCACTTATTACAGCCTCCGCATGGAAAAGAAGAAAAATGTTGTTACAGGAGGTCTTGGGTCTTTCTTTTATCACGAAAGGCTCTCAAGTCACGTGCCAGCCTTGTCATCTGTAATGAGCGCATCCTTAAGCTTTTCCTGATGGTAATCCTGAACATCCACTGGCACCGTGCAGTTCCAGCATAATCTTCTGCATTCCTGGATATTGCGGTGCTAGACATGGGCCTGGGGATGCACTGTTCGCTGTGCAGACGGGTCCAGCAGAGGTGGGGTGTGCGTGAGGGAATTCGGGAACGTTTCGCCTTGTTTTGGCACTGGCAACAAAATCCAAAATCAGCAGTAGACTGTGTACATTACCGTCTCCCACATGGAGAACTTGTCCAGCTGACTACCTTCTGGTCAGAGAGGGGGTGGCTTAACAACATTAAGAACGCAAGAGCCTACAGCACTTTTGACGCTGTTAAGTCTGATCAAAACTGTCTCTTGCAGGAGCAGTATAAGGTTATTGTCAAAGTAAACCCCTCCTAGAGATCCCATGAAAACAATTGACTGGATAAAGGTAGTGGGATACAAAGTTCTGCGAGCAGTATACTGTAGCAGTACATAACACGTTTGAACACTACAGTTGATGAGCTCTCGAAGATTCGAACCCCTCACAGTATATGATGCTGTCATTTCAGCCAACAAAGAAATTTGCACTGGAGATGCTACCTCGAATAACGAATATGACTACTGTGCGCTTTGCCTCAAATGACAAATTCATCAAAACCAGAGAAAACTGAAGTGTGCAGCCAAGAAGCACCATACTAAATCCACCACAGAAGCTCCAAGCAGAACCTTATGCCGCCAAGGCTGCGCTTGATGATGCTTACACCATGGTTCTTGAGGAGCAATGTGTAAGGTCCAAGGCTGAAGTACTCGACATTCTACATCTCAAATACAAGCATGCTGCTGCCTGGGAGGCACTGAGGGAGTGCTGACTGATAAGAAAGCAACCCCACCTGAGAATCACAGGTGAAACAACTGAAGAGCGCCTTGACACTGGTTTCATTCAGCACTTTAGTTCTCTACTTCAGTCAAACATTTCCGATAACACGAACCTTCTGAACCTTTCCTTTCATCAAGATAGCAACACCTTCCTATCAAAGACTGGACCTTTCAACTAGAGAGGATCTTCTGATCTGCCTGAAAAAACTTAAACACACCAAGACACCTGGTTCCGACAACATTCCTGCAGTAATCTGGAAGAATCCACTTTTATGATCAACTGTTCGATTCTTGTAATGACGTGTACATGGGGAAACTAACCAGCTGCCTTATTATATTAACATCGTTCATCACTCCTCTACCAAAGAAAGGTGACTTCCAACAACCCAACTCAGAGGAATCACACTTGCACCACTGGTTTTAATATCTACAACTCAATGCTGCTCAACGAAATAGTTTCTCACATAGATCCCATTGTCAGACTAAACCAGAATGGTTTTCGTACTTAGGTAGAGCCAACACTAACCATATATACTTGCCCTCCGAAGATCATAGAGTTTGGAATTTCCAAGAGAACAGCTTCAATTGTTGGTTTTTGTAGACTTTTCCAAGGCTTTTTACAGTGTCAACAGAGAATGTATTAGATGCATATTCTTCCCAACTATGGTGTCCCAGACACTGTGACACTGTCAAGGAATTTCCATCATGTATGATCACCCATCTAGCTTTGTGCAGACATGGATGGGCACACAAAGGAGTTCCTAACAACCTACTGAAGCCTCCAAGGAGATACTCTTGCTCCCTATCTCTTTGTAATCATGGTTGCTTACATCCTCAGACAGTTTTAATATCATGAGCGAGACAAGGGACCACCGTTTTTCCCCCAAAGCCAATTGTTCTAGACGTCACCAAATTAAGTCAGCATCTCACAGACCTTGACTATGCAGATGGATCTAGCGCTAACAGCCGATCTGATATTGGTGCACAAGATTACTAACATCACTTGAGACTGCTGCAAGTCGGCCTCACATCTAAATGCCAAGAAACAGAATATATGACCCATACCCATATATGACGGTACCCACACTCAAAGAGGTCAGGGCTTCAAATACCTGTGGTCCTATTTTGCCAACAGCAAGAAAGACTTCCTGTCTCAAAAGGACAGCTTGGAATGCCTGCCAAAAATACACCACCTATGCAATCTGGTTCTTCAAATTCAACTGAGTTCTTTAGAGCCTTGAAGAGAATATCTTGTTATATGGATCTGACACCTGGACCATGAAGGACAGAGCTACAGGATAATTGGATGGCACCTACACCAGGCTTCTTATGCGAGTACAAAACATATCGTGGCGTGAGCATATGACCAAAGCACTGATATGTGGAGATATCCCCCTAATACCCTCCAATCTCATCTTCTGTTGCCACGTCGAGCACAAGTTTGCCGGTCACGTTATTGGTGCGATTAATCAAGTAGTCTCGGACATCAAAGTTGGGGTTACCATGCCCAAACAGGTGTCGTCGCCCCTTCAACTACATGTGTGATACTCGAGACATGCAGCAGGATCCATATGACAACCCCAACGCTACAGGGACTTTGGCCCAACATGGGAACAGCACTCTCGGGCCTGGGATCGCCTGAATAGAAAGTTGTGGATATTGGTTTCATACTTGCACTGGAAACAATTAATGGACAGCAATAACAAAACATTGAAACCTAAAGGCAACTTATTAAAAACACCCAGAGCTATGGTTCTCCCAAGATTCCATGATTTAAATGGTTCTTGTGCAATAATATAGGCTGTATTTGATTAGGAAGGAGCATTTGAGCTATTTTGCTCATAAGGCCGATATCCGGGCCGAAGTATATGTAAAAAAACATAGTGGCCATTTTAATTAAAAGATGACTGTCAGAAGGAAACAATCTGCGACACTCTGGATGTAATATATATTTTTCCTTAAAACATCATAACATGAGTATTGCCCACTAATGGAGTCCTTCGAGGTTGCCCCGAAGTCCAGATATTGAGCGGAAGTATTCGTTAAAAATGGCAGCCATTTTGGAAATTCAAGATGGCCCCCCACAAGGAAACAACTGGCAACTTTTTGGATGTGATATGTGTCCTTGACATCACAAACACTGGTATTGGTCATCATTGGAGCTTTCAGTTGCTCAGAAGTCCGAGCTATTGGGCGAAGTATGGCCATTTGAAATTCAAGATGGCCCACCTGAAGAAACAGCTGGATCCCTTGTGATGTAATATTTCATTCACTGACATCACAAACATGGGTTTGCCACCATCTTGAGCCTTCTATGTTGATCAGAAGTGCATAGAGTGCAAAATATGTTTGAAATTGCGGCCATTTTTTGAAATTCATGGTGACTTCCTGAAGGAAACTATCTACGACTTTCTGGATAGGATAGTTGTGTTCCTGACTAATAAACATTGTATTTGCCACCAATTTGAGCCTTCTATGTTGCTCCAGAAGTCCAGATATAGGGCAAACATATGTTGAAAATGGCAGACCAATTTGAAATCAAGATGGCCGCCAAACGGAAGGAATAAAAAATTGGTAACAATTGATTTGGATTCCTAGGACCATTATCTCTACATTTTGAGATCCAATTGTCAAGCAAAAAAGCCAACAAATCTCAAACCATCAACACAAACCCCCCGCCCGCTACTAGTACGCGGAACCTCAGTCTGTCAACATTTACACTTTGGACAACACGTCAACGTTTTCAATCAAATATCTATCGTCAAACCATGCATGGATGAAATGATATAATATGTACGTACTGATGTCCACTAAATATCTTTCTTTTTGAGGTTAATTACCTTTTTGCTGGCTTGGAAAAAATGTCAAGTGTTCCCTGCAGCCAAAATTATTATTTCCTTCCCATTTGACCAAATTTCCTCCAGCAAAGTCATATTTAGGGGTCTACATGGTAAAATTCGACACTCGCGACACTGCGACACACAGCTTTTCTTACTCTTTTGAATCATGACACAGCTGTTCTTATCTTGTGACATTTTGACCTTGGTTACATTATCCAGTGACGGCCATTCATAAATCTTGTGACACTGGACAGCCCATAGTTATTTGCCAACCCATGTAGACTCCTATTTTCCCTTTTATACTTTTTCCACGATTTTTTTTTCTGTCAAAATTAAATCACTGGCACGAGCTTTCCAAATTCAGTTTGTTTACATCATTGTACTGCACCCTCTTGTTGCTATCTATTTGGGTCAATGTCCTTTTCGTATGCGATTTTAATGGTTCCCGGCCCTATCATCCAAGCATTGTAGCTATCCATGCCTGCTTGGTGGATAGCGTATGTCGACAACATTTGCTACATAAACCTTGTAATGCTATTGGAACGAGGACAGGGCAGGGCTGAACATATCCCTACGTCAACATTTTTGGTATTATGACCCTACTACGACCCACCTAGTTGCATCTTACAATTAATGACAACCCTCCCTAAATATTTAGTCATAATGATACTTAAATTAACTTACATTGTCATTGATGTTGATCATTCGTGTTTACGTTTCACTGATGTTTGAGCTACATTTCTTCAAATTCTATATTTAATAGTTTTGCAATTTTGCACTAAAATGTGTTTCAATTATAATTAAAAAGTCAAGCTAATACTAATTCTGCCCTTACAAATTATGGTTGGTTATTATTTATTTAAGTTACGCTACTTGACATTTACGTACCTGTACTCTCCATAATAATGTGAAGTTGGTTAAACATGGTGGAAAACGGACGCATAATGACACAGTGCAAGTTTGGCCGTTGAGCAGCCCATACACACCACTTTTCGGATTACATATTTTCATCGATAAAAATCACTGGATTCGTTGGAATACAATTCAAATCTTGATTAAATACTGGACATTTTATGAAAAAATACTGTAAGAACTCCTTTATGTATTGAAAATCGCCGACTCTGATCATTATATTCTTCGTGTACACACTGAACAACATGTAGCATAGGACGCTAGAAACCGGAAGTGGATCTTTGCCTATTTCGGCAAATCTTGAATCCCACAATGCATTGCGCGTGCCAAACCCAAAATTTGCGCATACATTCACCTGTCAATGATCCCTGTGCAATCGCTAAACATGGATCGATTGACAGGTTAATGTATTGTAGTCCTGGAATGTATGCATTTTGTCCACCAACATGTCTGGTGGCTGACGTCATATTGAATACGGTCTATAGGAGCAAATACGAAATTCAGCCTATGTTTTATATTGAAATATAAGCAAATCAGAATCACCTTTTTTCTCTTTTAAGACATTTCTGTAGCCAAGTACAAGGTAAGAAATCTATTGAGTGTCTAGTCTATATGAAATTAATATTATGACACAATATTTGAGTGCCTCAAAAATCTCTCTTTGCACCTTTAATGAGCTCATTTGCATATTTGCTCTGATTGGCTCATTACTAAAAGGGTGATTTTCTTCCAGATCTCAATATTCAAATTTGACAAAACGTGGTATGTGGGTAGTGTTGGATGCAAGTAATAGCCATACACTGTGTCATTATTTATGCATATTAATGAGCCCTTTGCATATTTGCTCTGATTGGCTCATTGAAAGGAGAATATCTACGGATCCCAATATCCAAATTTGATGAAACTTGGTATGTGGGTAGTGGTGGATGCAGGAAAGACCCATGCACAGTTTCATCATTATTTATGCATATTAATGAGCTCATTTGCATCTTTGCTCTGATTACTCATCATGGTACCAAGTGCAACATTCTTCCTGCTACATTATGCTGGCATATGTTTAATTCTGTATGAGAAATAAATCCACTAACTACAGTCCCCAACAGGGGGATTTGAAAGTTTTAAATGTCAGTATTTCTTTCTGTTTCTTCTGGCAATTTTCCCCAATTTTTAAAAACAAGTCTAGGGTTGGGTTGAGCGCGCAAATTTAGGGTAGGGCGGGTTACTCCAATACAACCATTTTTTTTTACCTAATGGTAAACATTGATTATATCTCAAAATCAATATTAGGAAGGGCCCAAAAGGATAAATGGCAAGTTTGTGAGGAGCATATTTTGTCAATTACTAGTAAAAAGAAATTTGATTAAAAACAAATTTATAAAAAACAAAAGACAAAAAAAAGCAAGAACTAAATATGCCACTAATGTATTTCAGATGGTAAACATCACTGAATTCACTAAAACATGATGGCAGGCAATGTACGTGTTATGAGCAATGCCTGCATTTATTGGGTTGGTTTGTTGACATAGCTAGATAGAATGTTGTCCTTTGATCTGATGTGATAACATAAAAACATGTGGGCTTGATTTGACATACAATTACAGCAACAAAATAATGTTGTAATTGTTGACTTCCAAAAAGTTAAAGGTTATCTTGTTAAATTGAATAGAAACAGATTAGAAAATCAGCACTGTTTGATAAGCCTTAATATATTGGATTGAAACCTTTGACTGTTAGAATTGAAACCAAAAAGGATAGGAAATATGCAGGATGAGTCAAAATAACACCACGCGGTGTTTTAGTCAAATAAATTTCAATATGTAACCAAGGCGAACTCGAATTTACGCGATGGTAAAATATGTCCCCGCCAAATGTCGTGATCACTAACATGCCATAAATGCAAACTACCACACCCCCCCCCCTACCACCAGCCGTTGCCAAACAACCACCCAATCCCCCAAAACCTGCAAAACCCACCCCTTCCCCACACCCAGCAACACTCACCCCCAGACGCCCACAACGCCCGCCCCCTCCCCAACACCCACAACTCCCCACCCCCTTCCCAACACTCGGAACACCCACCCCACCCCCTCATTACACCCCTCAACACCCAATGCCCACAGCAAACACCCCACCTCCCACACCCAATACCCCTGTAACACGCCTCCCTTTCCACATCCTCCACAAAATACCCTACGCCCCTCCCCAACACCTCAACCATCCCCAACACTCCACACCCCCCCCAACACTACACCCCCTCCCCAACACTTTCACAACCCCCACTCACCAGCACCCCTTCCCTAAACACAATGCAACACCCCACCCCCTCCCCAACACCTGTGAAACACAAAACCCCCTTGCCAAAAACCTGCCCACCCCACCCCCTCCAAACACCCTGACACACCCTCCCCAACACTTTCACACACCAAATCCCTCCAGCACCCATTTCCCTAACACATTGCAACACCAACCACCCCCCCCAACACACTGCAAAAACAACACCCACAGTGCCAAAAGCCTGCCACACCCCACCCCCTCCCAAAACAACCTGCCACACCCTCCCCCAAACAACACCACCAATAACATAACCCCTCCCCAAACACCCCACCCATCCCCTATCTGCATAGTAGTCTCATGTAGCAAAGGAATTTTGCCTATCTGCGTACCGTTTCCCGGGATTTACAGCAATTACGCATATATTTATTAGCTCATTTGCATAACTAAGCCGCATATATCACACTTTCAAATTGCAAAAAGACTGTGGGTCCATGATAGGCTTTTCATGCAGCGCAGGAAGTTTGAGTATCAATGTACCAGTGTCAAAAAAAATATGCAATTTACACTGATTTTTGCATATTAATTAGCCCAAAAATTATGCCAAAAAGCTAATCAGGTTGAGAAAGCTGCAGCCCACTTTCCTGCACCAAGGTACATTCATTATACCCTTACGGGAACTCCAGAAAACAGAAACTTGTAAACAGGCCTTGCAGGGACATTTTCATAAATTATGCAACTTATAGTTAACTTAGCCATATTTTACGCCCAAAATCTAATCAGTGTCGAGAACTCATCAACCCCCCTTCTTCCACCAAGTAAATCATTGTTGCCAGGCTGTACGAACTCCAGATAAATCATATACAACATGGGTTAACATTTTTATCACAGATGGCGCGGACGAAATGAACAGACGGACGGGACGCGGCATTTTTTTATGTCCACATTCCGAACTTGTTCGGCAGGGACAAAAAGAAAGCATGCCCAAGAAACCATCAAACCCGGTGAGTGAGAGCAAACGGAAATGTGCCCAAAATAGGCTGAAACCTGGGGCCTTGAGCCCACCCAACCATTGCAACCAATGCACCGGGCAAGCCACCCCCATGGGAATGCACCTGGGGTTTTTCTCTGAAAAAACCTGGGGGGCCACCAAGCCACCCCTTGGGAATGCGCCTGGTAAAAAATTCTTGATTCAAAATAAAGCATGAAATAATTTAAATACAAAATGTGAACATATCATTGATATAATATTTTACTATGTGTGTGGACTAAAATTACTTTGGAAAGTACATGCATGCAATTAAGTCATGGTTTAATCTGTTTCAAATGTTGCACCACTTCTATGCATGTGAGCAGGCCTACATGTTGGCAAGCTGTGAATAACGTTTTGACAAATACCCTGACAGATACTGGATCTATTCAGTGATAAAGAATAATGCATTGTCTTGCCAACATTGCTCAGACAATATAATCATGAGATGCAACAAGAGATTTTGAGGCACGCAAATAATTATTGTGTCATAATAGTAGTTTCATATAGATTAGATACTCAATAGATTTTCTTACCTTGTATTTGGCTACCGAAATATCTTAAAAGAGAGAAAAAAAGTGCTTTTCATTTGCTTATATTTCAATATAAAACATAGGCTGTATTTCGTATTTGCTCCTATACAAAATTAGAAATTTCACAATTTTTGTACCAAAGAACCATTTCTCAGCTTAATCCTTTCAGGTGAAGATATTTTTGATAGAAAGCTTTATATCAGGCCAAAAATCAGTACTTTCGATTTTTTTAAGGGGCACTTGATGTGAAATCTCTTGTTGCACCTTTAAATGAAATCATGGATTCATATGGGCCAATGGTCACTATACACAACCAAATTCTTACTCACATGGCAACCTGTACCACAGCAACTGTGTCTACTGCGGCAGCTACTACACAGTGAACAGACACTTAGCAATTTACATGCAGCGCCGAGTAGGGCTTACTGTATTTTGCGAAACGAACAGAACTCCCATTGGATTACATGCTTTATTCCGTTATGCACGTTATGCATGCATGATGGAATAAAGCGTGTAATCCAATGGGAGTTCTGTTTTGTTTCGCAAAATACAGTAAGCCACAGAGTAGCCCTTTATTTCTCAATTACTAAGAGTATAAGCCAATTCTTTTTGTGTATAGTTTATTTTGCAGTGTGATTATTCTTATCAGTATTTATGCTGATCTGTTAGAATACATCCCCAAAATCAGATGCTACCGGTTCAACTCCCCTTTGTTAAGATTACAAGATGTGAACCCAGGTCTACCCACAAAAACAGATGATGTGCTACTGCTGGAAACATCCAATGTAAGGATACCAAATGGGATATTAAGTGGAGGATCAAGTCATATTATTCTATCAAAGAGAGGTAAGGAATTCAACAACAGCTAACAACTTACCACAACCTTGTCAAAATTGGCTTACTGTATTTTGTGAAACGAAATGAAACAAAACAGAACAGCCCATTGGATTACATGCTTTATTCTGTTATACACCTTATGCATGCATGACCGAATAAAGCGTGTAATCCATTGGGTGTTCTGTTTCATTTCGTTTCGCAAAATACAGTAAGCCGTCAAATTAGCCTCAAGTGACCCAAAAGAATGTGGTGCAGCCAGCAGTTAGAAAACATGCATAGTGCGCATGCACCAAAATATTTATGCTACCCTAAAATAGACCCCCATAAAAGGTAAATATTAAATAGGTTGTCTCAGGGTCCTCTGCTTACCTTGTTTAGGCCCACCATCCATTGGATGGGCCCAAGTCCTGGGGCTGGAGATTCCACACCACTAAATAGATCTGGTCTGACACCCTCTGGCTGAAAAGTGTTTTGGAAAAAGGTAAAAAAGTGACAGGTCTAAGTTAAAATTGAAAAATAGTAGAAACTGGAACTACCTGGGCCATATTTTATGTTAGAAATTATTTTAAAGATACAAATCAGCACAATATCAAGACAAAGAAGCGTGTGAGTCTTACTACTGAGTAATTACAGTACTAATTTTACACCCACCCCATAGGAATATTTTGACTAGAAGCCACAGTTTCAGAGGGGATCAGAACTCATCGTTGTCTTCATGCTTCAGTCACTCGAAAAATCTGTGGTCAACTTATGGATGATTCTTGCTGAATGGGATGCAGAGGTCTAGCAGTCCAAGGTAATGCATAATTTAAGTGACTGAGTCGCTTTGTTAATGAGAAATTTACATTTTTATTAGGGTCATTTTGTACATAAACCAATTTTAATTTATTTAGTCAACTCCGCATTGGCAGTATTGCAAACACCTTTTCTTGCTATAAAATCCTAGTTAATCAAAAGGCCAGTGAGCCTCTTTTCTTTTAGAAATATGTTGTTTTCATCAATGATCTTAAGAAATTGAAAAAAAAATGGATTTGGTACTTTTTCCCCAAGGAAAACAACCATGGTTGTATGGCTATTTTGATCTGTATATTGGTTCTATTTTACATGTAAGCTAATGTACATCTCCCTTTTTTACAGACCCAGTACCTATACGTAGCTTTCTGCAGTGTTTCTCACTGAGCAACAACTTGTCTAAACTGTTGGACACCAAACAAAGTGGTAACAACAGTATTTCCTGTCTAAATGGCATCCGTGTCATTACTACATTCTGGGTCATCATGGGGCATACAGGGATCTATTCTATGAGTATTGGTGCTTTAGGTAAAGATGAAAACATCATGCTAGTGTACTGAGCTATCAAATTTAGTGTTACTCTTATACTTGGCTCAAGTTATTAATTCAAATTTATTCATCCCCCAGCATTCATAATGATTAAATGTTGATAATGTTGGTACTAGCAATTAATTAGTAGGTACATTCTCCCATGCGACAACCACTTAATACTTTGATTGACGCATTATGCTTGCACAGAACTATCCCTATTTGCACAAAGATGCCTCGCTCTGCACGGCAGAGGGCTTCGCCCTTGACATGCGCCTTTGGCAATCCTGTCATGGCCAGTGGACAAAATTTTGAGGCGTCTTTGACAAAGACTAGACATTACCTTGAGTATATTATGAGTAATGTATTATTGTATATACATGTACTTACCTTTCAGAGATTTCTGTTATACTTGCACTTGTTGCAGAAAATCCAAAGACTGGCAAAGCTTACATCAAAAGATTTGGTTTCCAAGTCATTGGCAATGCATTCTTTGCAGTAGATACATTCTTTCTAATCAGGTAATCTACAGATGGTTGATATCCACACAGACTATGATAAAGAAACAAACAGGATAAGAGAAAATGTTTTAATGGTGAGGCTCCAAAGAAATACAATAAATAATACAGGAAAGTATCTCTAGTTATATTAGGGCAAGTGTTGAAGTAGCATGCATATCTACATGCATATTTACATAGCAGTACCCATAATTTTGAGCCAAAATTTAACCAACATGTACAAAATTCTTTGTATTTATTGATTTTCAGTGCTTTTAAAATTGAAATACTTAAAGTTCAATATGGGCAGGCCCGCAACCAGTGGGGGGGGGGGGGGTTGTTGAGATGGGGTGAGGTAGGGGACAAGGTGGGGGAAAGCCCAAAAAACCCTAAAAATGGCTCAAAAAAGCAAAAAATTCAACCTAGTGAGTGGAGTGAGCCAAAAATTAAGGGGATTTATGCTATTTTGTCAAAAAAGGTTCCAATTTTGGTAAAAATCTCCACTTTTGCCAAATTAGCCCTCCCCCCTTGGGGAAGGAGGGATTTGGGAAAAAGGTACCCTTTTGAAAAAATTTCCCCCTCTCCTAAAAAAATCCTGGTTATGAGCCTGAATATGGGGAGAAGTGGATTTTTTTTAAATAACCCTTTTTGTACCAAATTTTACAGAGAAGAGAGGGTCACTGATGGCACTCGGGAAATCCCCCAAATAGTCTTCCCACTATGAGCTAATAAAATCTCAATTCCCGTGGCACAGTTCAAAAGCTTTCATTCACCAGTGTATTGAGCAAATGTACCCCGTTTTTTTTAGTATGATTTATGATACCCAGAGGCCAGAACATTACCTGCTGTTGGGCGGTGCCAGGGTAAAATCATAGGAGGGGCGAAACATCATGGGGGCCAAACAGTACAAAATTAACTCATAAAGGTTAAAACCCCCTAAGTTTTACACAATTTATTGCTTAAAACCCCCGATTTTCCTGAATTTTGAAATTCTCCCCCCCCCACCCCCAAATTCCGAAAAGCACCCAAAACCCTAAAAATGGCTCAAAAAAGCAAACAAAATGTGAGCAGAGCAAGCCAAAAAGTAGGGGATTTGTGCTATTTTGTTGAAAAAAGGTTAACATTTTGGTAAAAAAGGTCCACTTTTACCACATCCCCCCCCTCTTCTGAGGAGGGGCAAATTTAGGGAAAAAGGTCCCCTTTTGAAAAAAATCGCCCTCCCAAAAAAATCCTGGTTACGGGCCTGTTTGCAACATCTGTAGCACTCTGTAATACCTCCCTTCCAATAGGGTAATAAGTAAATTGCTAACAGTCTGAACTAAAGAATTTCAGTCTTGACTGACATAAAGACAACTTCAAAGTGTGAATCCTCAGTCAGTTAAAGTCAAGTAACAAATCAAGATGGGTCTTTTCATGGTAAGGTCTTTATGAGATTCCTTGACTCAAGACATTGCAATACTGGTTTGAACTTCCCTTATGAAAGAAGATGTAATTATTCTAAGGACATTTTGTATTTAATGTAATTGTATAAATGAAACATGTCTTCTGTTTTTCCTTACAAGTGGATTCCTGGTAGCCTTTCTGACATTACCAAGGATGGCACAATCAAAGGGAAAGATTCCTTGGTTTTGGTTTTATTTTCATAGATTTTGGAGGTGAGTGTAAAAGAAAAATAATATCTGCGTGTATCCTTAAAATACTAAGGCCAACACTTCAGTGATTTAATAATATTTGTAGTTTGGTTAGGGGTATGATACTATATGAATTCTTAAAAAGCTGTGGGAATATACACAATTTCATTGGTTCCTACCTGGAGTTATGTAAGCAATCCACTAGTGGACTATCTGCGACCCCTCCATAAATAGTCCGCTAGTGGAATAATTGCGCACGGGATCCTCAATAGTCCGCTAGTGGAATAATTGCGCACGGGTGCGCAAAAAACTCTGTCCCTATAAGGAGACGGTGGATCATTTCCGCGCACGGGATCCTCAAATAGTCCGCTAGTGGAATATTTGCGCACGGGTGCGCTAAAAACTCCGTTCCTATAAGGAAACGGTGGATCATTTCCGCGCACGGGATCCTCAAATAGTCCGCTAGTGGAGTAATCGCGCACGGGATCCTCAAATAGTCCGCTAGTGGAGTAATTGCGCACGGGTGCGCTAAAAACTCCGTCCCTATAAGGAAACGGTGGATCATTTCCGCGCACGGGATCCTCAAATAGTCCACTGTCGGAGCATCCGTGCACGTGGATCATTCCCACGCACGGGATCCACGTATCAGCATTATTATCAGGTGTTATGTACATCTTCATTTAGAAATAGTCACAATTTGTTGTATCAACCTCTCTTCCCACATTCATGGTAGTGCATGTCAATTAATGCGATATATAGTTCAATTACATTAAATAGCACATTTTTTAAGAGCGTCCCTAATTTTCAAATTTGAGAGATTTATGCGCAGTTGTGTAGGTAATTGTCACGTAAACTATGTCCACGCATGCGTGATAAAAGAATGGATTTTGTAATCAGATTCTGGGAACCAGCTGTTAAAAACTAATCTAATGGATGAGAGTTGACACATAGGGGTAAGTCGGGTAATGCCGAACACCATTCGATTGAAGCCAATAAGTCCATCCTAAAACAATTTTTGGTAAAGATAACCATATCAATAAAAAAAAAGTGTAGGCAAAACTCTAACTATACACATGTTCTTCTTTACTAAAACCTGTTAGAAAGAAAGTTATGAACAAAACAAAAAATGGCGTCGTTCGAGATTACCCGACACCTCACGGCTAATGCCGAACATGGTTTTTCAATGGCAGCCACTTTGGGGATAAAAATAGCAATTTTGGTTTAAAAAGTTATGATAATAATTTACATTGAAAAGCTCAATGAGAGTTTCAAATTATGTAGATGAGATGAACACACCTATATTGGTTGCCATGGAAACGGGTCGTTCGGGATTACCCCAAACCAGGTGATGTTTGTAATCTTGTTACTTTCATAAACTTCATCATGGACGTGCCCCCTGTTTTACGTGTTCTTAATTGTGAAGGATCCCTAGTCCTATTAACCCCTTTCTCTCTTTCTGTAGATTTATATGCCAATCCAGGAAATTATGGTCCGACTATTCATTTTCACTACAAGTGTTTTGTAATTCTCGCGAGAATGTGCGCGATTTCCATATTGGTCACTTTAGTAGTAGTAGTAGTAGTAAAACAATATTTATTCAGGGTTACTCAGTCAGTAGTACATACTGGTCTCCCATGAGACCCTGACATAATTAATAACAATAAAAGAATGTCAGTTAACATATTATAGATCATATATGCAAAAACAAACATATATATATTTCAAACATAATGGAAAATGATTCCGAACATTAATATTGGTTTGAATTTTGACAAGTTCATTAAAGGAAGAGTTCTGCGGATGTCAGAAGGTAGAGCATTCCACTCTGAAGCACCTCTATAATGGAAAGTACGTTTGCGAGGCCTAATATTCCACAAAGGAACAATAAGAGTATTACATGATTGGCTGCGAGTACTCTTAGAGTGAACAGAGGCTGTGAAAGTAAATTGAGAAGAGAGATAAGAAGGAGCATATTTCATTCCACTTGAAAAACAAATATGAGGAGGTGTCTGGTCCACCTTTCATTTAAATCATTCCAACCAAGCTCTTTGAACATATCACAAATTGGGGTTCTGATATCCGCCGACAAGAGTACACGAGCAAGCTTATTTTGAAGAATCTGAAGACAATTTCTTTGCTCAAAGTTGCAGTTTGACCAAAATGGGACTGCAGTAATCAAAATGTGGGAAGACCAAAGCATTAGAAAGTAATTTGAGAGTGGTTGCAGGCAGACTAAAATTTAACTCTGCGAATAACACAATTTCGCTTAGGCAAACAGTGAAGAGATATAATTTCAATATGATCACACCATGATAACGATGATACAAAGATGACTCCAAGGTACTTAAACTTATCAAACCCTTTCAATATTGTCATTTCCATATGTAAGAGAAATGTTCTGAAAGTTGCGCAAGCTGTGATTGGTGCCAAAATTCATGAAATGGTTTTGTTAATATGAGGGTAAGTTTGTTTGCCTCAAACCACTGTGCAATTTTCAACAGATTGTTCATATGAGATTGAAGAGAATCTGGGTCTGATGACCTGAAAAGTAGAGTGGTGTCATCAGCATACATGACACATTTGGAATCGATACATTCTGGAAGTGAGTTAACATAAAATAATAACAAACAATGGTCCTAAAAGTGAACCATGTGGAATTCCAATGGAAATATTTTTGAAATCCGATAAAGTAGCATTAACATTGACCGCTTGAGATCTACCACTCAAATAGGATTCAAACCAATCAAGAGCTTTACCAGGGGACACCATATTGATGAAGTTTATGAAAGGAGAGTCTGTGAAGTTACCAGTGTCAAAAGGCTTTATCAGATATAAGAACAAGGCACCGTTACTTTACTTGAGTCATATTATTTAAAATATTAATCTGGACAGCAAAAACGTGGGTGGCAGTCCGTTAGTGCGTGAATGATTTTTTAAAACCAGACTGGCTGGAATTCAAAATATCATTCTCAGAAGAAGAAAGAATACAAATTGTCATGAACTGCACTTTCAATTATCTTGAGAGAATGGTCGAACAGATATAGGCATATAGTTATTTACATCAGATTCTCCCACGACTTATAGATAGGAGTAACTGGCTGCTTCAATCCTTTGGCAAAAACTGATGTTTAAATAGATAGGTTGCAAATATAGGCCAGAGATTCACCAAATTAATAGGAGCAGCTAGTTTTAACGTTTAACAGTAAAATTACAAATACCAGTTGACTTACTATTGTTCATTTTACAAATGTCCTCAAAAACAAATTCTCGAGTAACATAATCAAAAGTAAAATGAGCAGTAGAGCAGAGATTTATTACATTTGGATTAGTAGCAGTACCTTACTGTTCTTAAATTTTTCAGCAGAGTTATTACAAACTGAGGTAAAAAACTCATAAATGTATCAGCACTGTTTGGGCAATGTGGAATATTGAGGATCCGTGCTGTGATTATTCCATTGCGGACATTTGAGGATCCCGGCGCGGGAAATGATCCACTAACGGACTAGGGAGCATGATCCCGTGCGCGAAATGATCCACTGTGCGCGGATGCTACGATAATGGGGACTATTTGAGGATTTCCGTGCGCGGAATGATCACGTGCGCGGGAGATCCGACGGTGGACTATTTGAGGGTCCCAGAAGTGCGCGGAAATGATCCACTAGAGGACTATTTGAGGATCCCCAGCTCAACTGATTCCACTAGGACTATTTGAGGATCCCGTGCGCAATCACTCCCCATCGGACTATTTTGAGGGGATTCCCCGTGGCGCGGAACTGATTCACGTGCGAGGGAGGATGCTCACAGTTGACTATTGTGAGGACCCCGTGCGCAATCAATCCACTATCGCACTATTTGAGGCTCCCGGTCAGCAACAATCCACTAGCGGGAATATTTGAGGAGGATCCCGTGCGCGGAAATGACCGGTGCGAGGATGCTACGACGGTGTGGCTATTTGGGATCCCGTGCGCAACTAATCCACTAACGGGGAAATATTTGAGGATTCCGTGCGCAACTGCTCCACTATCGGACTAAATGAGGATCCCATGCGCAATTATTCCACTAGCGGACTAGTTGAGGATCGTGTGCGCGATTATTCCACTAGCGGACTATTTGAGGATCCCGTGCGCGGAAATGATCCACGTGCGCAGAAATGATCCACGTGCGCGGATGCTCCGACAGTGGACTATTTGAGGATCCTGTGCGCAATCAATCCACTAGCGGACTATTTGAGGATCCCGTGCGCGGGGAATGATCCACGTGCACGGATGCTCCGACAGTGGACTATTTGAGGATCCCATGCGCAATCAATCCACTATCGGACTATATGAGGATCCCGTGCGCAATCAATCCACTAGTGGACTATTTGAGGATCCCGTGCGCGGAAATGATCCACTGTTTCCTTATAGGGACGGAGTTTTTAGCGCACCCGTGCGCAATTATTCCACTAACGGACTATTTGAGGATCCCGTGCACGGAAATGATCCACCGTTTCCTTATAGGGACGGAGTTTTTTGCGCACCTGTGCGCAATTATTCCACTAGTGGACTATTTGAGGATCCCGTGCGCGATTATTCCACTAGCGGACTATTTGAGGATCCCGTGCGCGGAAATGATCCACCGTTTCCTTATAGGGACGGAGTTTTTTGCGCACCCGTGCGCAATTATTCCACTAGTGGACTATTTGAGGATCCCGTGCGCGATTATTCCACTAGCGGACTATTTGTGGAGGGGTCGCAGATAGTCCACTGGTGGATAACGTACATACATGCTACCTGGGTTCAATAATTCGCAATTCAGGCTGGTATTAGGTGCTGTGTATAGAGTTACTTTAGAGTTATTGGCACATTTGAAAAATAGTTCGCCCTTTAGATCATATATTTTTCAAAATTGATATTTTTGCATGGCTTTTGTAAGCTTTTAGCCCTCACCTGAAAATGTTTAAGACCACATCAGCGGCCTTATTAGTAAACAGAACAATTTTTATAAATTAATGTCGCGACGACATTTTATTCAGCAAATATGGAAATGGTGTTTAACACAAGAAAACACACGGTCGAGCGGATTCCCATGGCATAACCCTGTTTGACTGATCTGTGACCTTTGTGGTTTTAAAGTTATGGCAACTTAAAGTGGTCTACAAATTACGTGGATGTCTTTAGCCTCCTAATTATGATTATGTGTAGTGTCTTTAGAAAATTTTTGTAATATGATAACAACCTATATACATCTATTCTTTCCAATTGCCTTGATATCATTTGCAAGCAAATTGAAGAAATTTCATATTTTGGTGAAATGTGCTATTCACCTTAAGCATCCACGAACACAAATTAAGTTAAGATTACCCCTAATTATAAATCTGTTTTACTTATTATAAAGGTTATGATTTTTGGGAACCGGTACTCTCTTTAAGAACAAATTAAAAAATGGCAAAAAAGTATTTTTCTCTATTGAAACGCACTGGCGATCTACATAAGTGCGTGCTCGGCGCACTCCCCCTCGTTGAGGGAGAAAAAATAATGAAGGGAGAAAAACAAGAATTAATAACACAACAAAATACAAGAAGAAAACGAATCGCTTCGTGTAATCGTGGGAAAAAGAAAAACTGCTCACAATTTTCGAAAAATGTCATTAGCAGTCCAGTGCCCTGTTTCACAAGTCTAATATTAACAATGAATTAAAAAGAATCATCTTCTTACGTCTCTAACTACACTTCTTAAGAAGAATTTTGTAGAATTTGTGAGTAAATTATAACATAGAACCAGGTGTAAAAAGAGACGAGATTGAACTTCATAATTCTCATCATAGCGAAAAAATCGTTCAAATTTCTCCTTAAATTGGCTTAAACGTTAAATAATTTCAGAAGAATAAACTCCTCTTATGTTCAGCTTAAGATTATCTTAACTTTTAATTTTTTTATGAAACAGGGCCCGGAAGTGGTTTCTACAATAATTAATTTGATATGTTGGTTAACGTAATTTGCCACGTGTATGGAACGTTCAATGTCCATAATTCAAAATCTTGGATTTTTGACCAAAATTCCGGTTTTTCGGTCGATAATCCAGGATTTTCTGTCGATAATCCAAGATTTTCAAGTTTTCAACACTCAATTCGGGAAGGAATACCCCCTGCAGTCCTCGCACCCCCCCCCCCACGCAGGAGGGGCCACCTCTTCCGGGCCCAACACCCGGCACTGCGGTGCCATTGTATATAGCTGTGTTATTGGCAGCCAATTCCACGCCCCCTCGTTCCAAAAATCCTGGATCCGCCACTGAGAACTATTCCTAAAAATGTGTTGACAATTTTTCATATAACAAAAGCTAATCTCTACATAAATTGACAGATATGGTGTTGCCAATACAAGTATCATATCAGTACCCTAAATTAATACTTGTCTTATTTTCATTTTTTCCAGAATAACCCCTGCCTACATATTTATCATTTTAATATGGATGTTCATAATGCCGTTTTTTGGTCAGGGACCTTTCTGGCATAATGCGGTTCGTAAACCTTTTTGTCATAAATATTGGTGGACCAATTTGCTTTACATCAACAATTTCTGGCCAAAAGCTTTTAAGGACCAGGTAAGATATATTAACCCTAACCCGGACGGGGTGGTTTTGCCGAACATCGTCCCAGATGCAACGAGAAGCATTCTATTTTTTTTTTAACGGCCCAGATGCAATGAGAAACAAATTTTGCGTTTCATTGCATCTCGGACCTTTTCCCGGTACAGGAATAAGTAGCGTACAGTCGTTAACGGCCGAGATGCAATGAGAAACATCGCGTCATTTTCCGGAAAGACGTCCCAGATGCAACGAGAAACATCGCGTCATTTTCCGGAAAGACGTCCCAGATGCAACGAGAAACATCGCGTCATTTTCCGGAAAAACGTCCCAGATGCAACGAGAAGCATCGCGTGCGAATGCAATGAGAAGCATTGCGCCTTCTGCAGGCAAACCGTCCGAGATGCAATGAATCATTTTCCATCATAGCGTACAGTCGTTAACGGCCGAGATGCAATGAGAAACATCGCATCATTTTCCCGGAAAGACGTCCCAGATGCAAAGAGAAGCATCGCGTCATTTTCCGGAAAGACGTCCCAGATGCAATGAGGTGCAATGAGAGTCATTTTTGCGACAAAAAATAGTTGTTGACGGCCGAGATGCAACAAGAAACATTTTCCGATCGGTACCACGGTTTCGTTGCCTCTCATTGCATCTGGTGCGGGTTAGGGTTAAACCGGCATTTCATGATCCACAACCTCGTCCCCCAACTTACCTAAAAAAAGTTGAGATTCTTATATCATCTGAACCGTTAGCCTTAGTAATCCATGTGTACCAAATCTTACGTGCAAATTCGGTCGCATCTGTAAGATTTTGTATTTCTCAGTGTCTGTAAACGGACAAATTACAGTACAGTAGCCTATGGGACTATGGGAAATAAGTATTTGCTCATAACACATGACCGCAAGATCAGGATCAACTCAAATTTTGTGAATAAGGTTTTCTCAAGGATATCTAGTGAACCATTAATAAAATAGAAGGTGCTAGAATCACGAAATGCACCTTTAATAGGTGTTCGATGTTGACATTCATAAATCAAAGGTGCATTTCATGATCCTAGCACCTTGATTTTTGTTTATGGTTCACTAGATATCCTCAAGAAAAAGTTATTTCCAAAATTTCAGTTGATTCTGGTGTTTTTGATGTTATGAGGAAATGTGTGCATCACAGTGCCTCATAGGCTACTGTGTTGTAATTGTAAAATGCAAAATTACGAATTTCTCTCAGAGTAGATAGAATTTGCACGTAATTAGATTAGGCACATATACTATAATTAGACAAATGGTTCAGATGATAAAAGAATCTCAACTTCTTTTCAGTGGCAGCGCCAGACTTCTTTCTGGGGGACAAAGTGATTTTTTTTTGGAAAATGTGAAATTCTGGAGATTTTTCAACCAATTTTGGCCCAAAATTTGCTTATTTCTGCCAAAATTTGGTGATTTTTGGCCCCAAATCACCAAATTTTGCCCCAAATCCCTCATTTTTTTTCGGCCAGGGGAGTCAAACTGGGGGAAAGAAAACAATTGGGGAACTCCCCCCCGGCACCGCCACTGCTTCTTTCAGGTAACAAAGTTGCCCTTTAAATTGCTTCGATAAAATAAAAAAAAAAAATTAAGTCATTCTATGGATGATTTGACATTTGGGCATGGTTTCCTAAGATGAGCCTTGAAGACAGTGCATCATGTTGAATTGTGCATCCTTCATTTGGCATATTTTGTAAAGCACTGGCCTTAAATCATCAGATCAGTGCAAAGTGGCATGTGCCATTTTTGGCAAAAAGTGAGTTATTAATAAATTAAAAAATGGGGTGTAAATTTGCACATTTAAGAAAGTATTTGAAGTCACGAACTTATTTTTTAATTAACAAATCAGTTCTTTTACCCCCAGTGAGAACAACAAAATTCTATGTACCACCTGTATACAATATTCTTGTGTAGAATGAGGTTGTGGAACAAGAAATGCCCCTTTAATGTGAACCACATTATTTTGAAATATTTACATTATATTCTGTGTAATTTTTCATTGTTGTGGAAATAATATTTTTTGTCACCTATAGCTTCATTTTCCAACAACAGGTATGGGCAATGAAGTCGGAAAAAAAATGTTGAATTTAGATTAAGTCTTTCGCACCGAGAGAACGCCTGAGCATTTCTTGCAAATATATAAATACTTGAAAATACATTCAGATACTATTTTGGTATCTCAAATGTGGAACAATCCAAAAGATGAAGTTTGGCATCATTTTGAAGTTTTATAATGTCCTTCACAACGTCAAGTAAGCAGTTTTGACAAGGAGAATGCATTGCATTGCTATGCTGAGAGATCTAGACATGTCTTTAGGTGACAGTTCAAAAATGAAATCCTAAAATTAATTTGGGTGCAAAAGGTTAAGTGACAATTGTTTATTAATGTAAAAAGAGTCCTTAATTTTTGGGTCTATGGGTATACAAAGTCATGGGTATACAAAGTAAAATTGGTAAAAAATTTTTGATGCTAAATGATACAAAATAGGGCCATTTAACTGTCAAATTTGTGAAATACAGGCAATTTTACACCAGAAGAGTATAAACAAAAAATTTTCAGAGTTAATTTTTACCTTTGATATTTTTTTCACACTTTTGGCTGTGAAATCATGGTCAACAATACAAAATTTGCTAAACAATACAAAATAGGGCCATTTAACTGTCAAATTTGTAAAATACAGGCAATTTTACACCAGAAGAGTATAAACAAAAAATTTTCAGAGTTAATTTTCACCTTTTTTATATTTTTGACTTTTGGCTGTGAAATCATGGTCAACAATACAAAATCTTGCTAAACAATACAAAATAATGCCATTTAACTGTCAAATTTGTAAAATGGAGACAATTTTACACCAGAAGAGTATAAACAAAAAATTTTCAGAGTTAATTTTTACCTTTGATATTTTTTTCACACTTTTGGCTATGAAATCTTGGTCTAACTTTGAACATTGTCTTATGATCACTACTGGAACTTAGAATGTCCCTTTAAAGAGACATGGGCACATTTGAAAAATAGTGCGCCCTCTAGAATTTGCATGGTTATAAAGCTTTTATAAACATTGGCCCTCACCTGAAATTATTAAGCCCAAATCAGAGCGCTTATGGGTAAACAGAACGATTTGTGATGCGATCTGGGAAAACCCGCCACATGGTGGAAATTTATATTTTGAGTTTTTACTATCACTGTCCCGGGGGGCCACTTGTATTCAAAGGTGGATATGATGCAAGTGAACAAGAAAACGCGTAAAAAGGGTATCTTTTTTCCAACCGGCGATGTACGTGCATACATCGATTAGGGTGTCAAAAACAGCAAAATATGGAAAAAAAGGTATGTTTTTCTCGAAACCCTGAAATTGTGATGTACGCTAGATCAAAATTATCAAAAATATTGTAATTTTGAAGTAAAACAACATGAGCAAAGCCAGATAATAAGGGTATATTATCAGCACAATGCATTGCTTTCATGTTTAGGGTGTTAAAACTGACAAAAACACTTGTTTATGGTAGCAAAAACAGACAAAAATGCTTGTTGTGGGCCGCCAGCTATAGCTTAGCAATCCGTTGTGCGTGTGTATGTATGTGTGTGTGTTTGTATGGATGTGTGTGTCAAAAATTGTTAAGTTTTTTTTTAAAATTGACCTCAATTGAAAAGTTTAACTTCAATTGGAACCAAACTTCTGTCATAGGTGCACAATGGGGTCCCTCATATGTTGACGAGGTCAAAGGTCATGTTGAAAGGTCATGTGAGGTCAAGTTGAAAAATGGGCTAAAAATGTAAAATTGATCTAAATTGAAAACTTGAAGTTCAATTGGAACCAAACTTCTGTCATAGGTGCACCATGCGATCCCTCATATGTTGATGAGATCAAAGGTCACGTGCCAGGGTCAAAGGTCATGGGGCGGCCCACAGTTTATATTCTTTGAATATAGCGAGCGCGAAAGCCGAGAACCGCGAAATTCTAGTTTAGGGTATGTTTTTTAGTCGGTGGAAATACGTGTTTAGGGTGCATTTCGGAATCACTGCAGAGTTTGAAATATTAAGTTTCCATAACTGTTTACTTCTTTCTTCTTTGATACACACATCAAAAGTTACGCCTTATACAATCTGACAAAAAATAAAGTACAATATAACAGATTTTAAGCTATTTTCTTTATTTTTTCAAAACTGTCCTGTGCGACATGTGGCGGGTTTTCCCAGATCACATCACATTTTATAATTAATGTTGCCGGCGACATTAATTCAGTAGACGACATGGAGATGGCGTGTAACACAAGAAAACACACTCCAGAGTTGATTCTCACGGCATGCACCTTGTTTGACCAGTCTGTGACCTTTGTGGTTTTAATATCAATGAGTACGAGTCTATGATATTCATGTAATAGACACATTTGTTTATGGCAAAATTAAAAGTTAACCTACAGGAATCACACCACTAAATAACTCCCCATAGACTTGTGTACAAAATGACCTCTCACCAAACGTCAATTCCGGCTATAAAGCGACTGGTTATTTCAAAACTGGATTTTTGGGAAGATTAGAACCATAGCTCTTCAACAAAAATGAAAAAGTCATACGATGAAGGCTGATTTTTTGAGATACAGAGCATTGAAAGATTTGCATGTTTTCAAAACGTCCATGCCTAGTTGAAATCGTACTAGAAATTAAAATTGCAGAGTTTCCCCAAACCCTCAGAAATTATACAAAAATGGCACAGACAAAATCTTTACCACCCAAATGGTTTGTAACTAGTCCACACATTATAATTAATTTCAAATTTCATTTGAAGACACAACTTATCAACATTTTGGGACTCTTCATTTAGGCAAGTGCCATATTTGGGACGCCAACACTGTCTCGGCACTGATGTCATCTGCTACACCTAGTTTATTTAGTGGTGTGATTCCTACAAATTACCTGAATGTCTCATTTAATGTCCCTATCTGCTTTTGGGTATGTTATTTTATGTGTAAAATATATCTCTATTCTTCCAATGGCCTAGACTATCATTTGCAAGCAAATTGAAGACATTTCATATTTTCTGAAAATGTGCCAGTGCTGCTTTAAGCTGATTTATTTGCATTAGAAATGAAATGCACTCTACTCCCTAAAATGCTTTATTACTTTCCAGCTTTTAAATGGAGTTACTGTGTTCTTTTACATTTGCAGTGCATTGGTTGGGGCTGGTACCTGGCTAATGATATGCAGTTCTTTATAATTAGCCCTGTGTTTCTTTTAGCTCTATTTTTGTAAGTATTGTAGTAATTTTAGGCCACTGCAAATATGTTCCACTGAGTGTAGGTCATGCTCCTATTTTTATTTTGTTACTGCAGTGGTGTACAAAACCCTGTAATATGAATGTTGATTATGATGTTAATATATTGCAGTGTTTGTCAAAATCCCTTTGTTGCTATGTGCGCGGCGCTTGCTTCCCCGGCAAAATGATGCACCGTTGGATTGCATGTACACAATTTGCACCAAAATATGCATGTCCAAGGAATTGAGACAAATACTATAATCTTAATAAAATCAAACCTGCAGAATTATGCATTATTTAAGGCATATTCACATTCAAGGAAAGGCATAGTGGTTGTAAGCCTAAAATTGTTTTTACTGCACTGAAAATTCCATGGACTGGTGTATTTACTATTTGTTATTTTTATGAGAAAATGGATATGAACTGCACAGATATTAGGAATTTAGGTCTAAAATGCAAATTAAAAGCACTATCAGTGATTGCTAAATCAGAAATCCAAAATCATCAAAAATCAAATCTTTGCATGTCTGTAACAAGTATAGCTATCCTAACATACTTTACAAGTGGTCTGAAAGCAACCTATCATGCCAAATCGGATATTCAGTCATTACTGTCATTCGACACTTACTACAACACTCAATTGAATGTGAGATTTCATATTCTTTAAACACTGCTGTTTTCTTCCTTTCTGTAAATTTTCAGTTGCCAAAAAATTTCAATATTTTGAACCTTTTTTTGAGTGAATCACTGATATTCCTTTAAAGTCATTGTCCTAATAATAAATAGATAGCATTAAGGCATGTAGCATGGGCAAAAACTCAAGGGTCCTTTTTATTTGTCAGAACCACATTTCCTTTCAGTAACCAAAATCCTTTAAGTCCCTCCTACAGTTTCCGGCAAAAAGAAGCGTGGCCAACGTTAGATACTTGCCGCGTACATAAAGCGTTCAGCATAAGACACAGCGTACTTGCTTGCATCATCTCATTTACAGAACTGCGTAATAGGCTATATACATTACCACGTTGCTACGTGCATACCGAGTTGTTTCCACGCTGGCCACGATTTTATTTGCGGCAACTGTAATTTCTGTGTTGGGATAACATCAAACTAGTGTATTCAAACCACGGGTTTTTGCAGTGATTATGGTGATAAACAGTTTGTAGCAATTGTTCGTCAATTTTGGGCCAACATTTGGGTGACAACTTAATTGTGTTTTTCTGTTTCTCCTCTGAAATCCTATCATTTCAGATTTACATCATTTTGTTGTTGCTTTGAACAATTTTGTAACAATCTTGCAACTATAAATGTGGAGATGTACATTTTATATGGCCCAACAATGTTTCCCATCAAAATCCTATTTTATGCAATTTCTCTACTCTCGACCATAAAATGGCAACAGCAATGTCTTGATCTTAAGGCATCAAGTGAGGCAAAAAAAGAACCTTGGGAAAAAAAAAATTGTTGTGTAAAAAGTACTTCAAAACAACACTTCAACAAGACTTGAAGTGTTCTAAAAGGAAAAATCAACTTGTTGTGGCTTAATTTGCACCAAGCATGTATGCTTTTATCATGTATCATTGTTTGTTTGCGATATTGATTTTATCTCCAAGCTTAGACAAATTGAAAATAGTATTGGTTTTCAAAATGTCAAAGGTCGTAAGAATTATGAAACATGTTTGATTTTAACATTATTGTAGAGTTGGATATGGATTTTGAGTACATTTTTTACATACCTTTCATTACAATCCCACAAAAATGGTGTCTTACAATCATTTCCATTTTTTTAAATTCACCTACAGTTTAACAAAATAGCACCGTGCACTTTTTTTGTTGCCCTTTATCACCTATTTCTCTATCATTGTAGTGTGCACTATCTTTACCAATAAACTACACTTTATTTACAATCAATTTAGCTTCTACTGTAGAACATGTATGTCATAAATAATACAGACTAAATTTTGGAGGTTTAGATGCCATTATTATGTTGAAAACAGCTCAATGAAAGAGTTTGTGTGATCAAAAGAAAGCAAAGAGTTTTCTTATTGTAAATAGCAGTTTTAGTGTGCATCAAAGATTATCTAGAGGAAGATGGATGGGATACTGTGTGGAGCAATGGCGCGAAGTTCAAAAGTAACATGCTATTTTTGTGGGGTTGCTTTACTAAATCACAGAATTTATAACAAATTTCATTTTTCCAATTCCTAAAGACAAAGGAAAGACAGAATGTTAATATGTTGTGATTTGCCTTAGCATTATAGGGACATTAAGAAATCGACAACCTCGTCCCTTTGTCCCCCCGACTTCCACCAAAAATGTGCTTACGTGTTAAATGAACAGCGAGTTCAAAATTTGACAAACCGCGGTCAGCCGGCCCACGGTCTGCTTGCTAAGTTGAGAATAGCGCCATCTGGCGTCTGGTAGGTAATTTGCTGACGTAGAAGCGTTACATCAAAATAGGGAGAGTGTCTTATTTTCCTTTAGATAATCGTTGGTGTGCATTCACACACAAACGACCATTATATTGACAGACTAAAATGACCAGTGATAGGTTCCTGTGTAATATTTGTATGACATGGGCTCTGTATGTTGACTTTTCCCCCACGATGCATTGGAAAAAAACATCGCCTCTCTGAGGCAATTCACTGGCGACGCAGTGTTGCGAATTGCAAGAATTGTTCGGCAGTTTGGATCACATTTGGTGACTAACCAAGTATTTCATTGTCATTAACATCTCTTATGGTCTTCTCTCTTTGTTGACTCAATCACTGTTTCTCCTTTTAGGTATAAAATACCTACCTCAGTATGTGACATTATGTTCATGGCATATTCATCATTCAGTATAATTTCCCCATGCTTTGTTCCAGTTTTCCATTGATTGGTGCATTAGTGATGCTGGGTACAGTGCTTGTGAGTTTTGCAGTAACAGCTACTCTTATTGGTCACTATGACCTAGATGTCCACCTGGGTATAGTGTAAGTTTCTGAGGGTTACTTAGAGGTGGGTGACCCAATTTTCAACCTCATCCCTCCCACTTTATGCCATCAAAATTGAGATTTTGGGTATCGGAAGAAAGTTCGTATTTTTCTCATTACCCCGGTCAAATTTTAGGCCCAGAAAATGTTTCCTACTGTCCTATGAGCAAAATTTAGTGCACATTTTGCTTCTACTATCCAAACAGCTGGACTGGGTTAGCTAAAAATTTCTTCACTGATGTTTTTGGTGATATGCTTTCATAGGAGGAAGAAAACACTATTTGAAAAATCGGACCATGATTGGGTCACTCACCTTGAAATCAATAATGGCACATTTTTTTTGAAGAGTGCCCCAATTTTCAAAATTTGAGATATTTTCTTTTCTTTGAGATAAATAATATATCTATCGCTCCTCCGCCAAACCTGCCTTGATAGCTCAGTTGGTTAGAGCACCGTTCTAGTAATACGGAGGTCACCGGTTCGAATCCGGCCAAGCGCACATGGGTGTTTTTTCAACACTGTGTGCTGGCCACCTCCAGGGAAAGATTAATAAAACAATCATCCTTGTCTACCTGGAGAACTAAGTAGTTAAAACTTCAATTACCAAAGCAGCTTCAAAAATATGCTATTGTTTTAATAGAACATAGTTATCATGCAATTCATACCAATTGATATTACTTTGGTGTGGTATTAGTGCACTGATGTTTATTTGAAGAAAAAACTCATCCATAAGTCACAGAAAACAAACTGCAAACTATTTTAATTTGTGCAATTTGAATCACCAATGGGAATAATTTTGATCCATTGTTATGTTTTATTAATTTATTTCAGTGGAAAACAAAATGATCCACCTCTGGACTTTAACTCTGTTGTATATAGCAAGCCTTACTGTCGCATAGCACCTTATCTTGTTGGTATTGCTTTGGGATATCTCTTGTACAGAATACAAAATAAGAAAGTCTTTCTTAATCCTGTAAGTAATGAGCCAATTTTCTTTCAACATATATTGCATTTAGCTTCTATTTAACTGAACTGAAATTATATGCTTTTGTTCATATGATATACATTAGTTCAGACGATGATAACACTGATTATCTTATTCATTTTGTTATAATTCAGTGGCATTCACTTCACTTCAGGCAAATGGAAATAACAATCCTAGTGGAAACTGCATAAAATTTACTTGAATTGTGTGTGACTAAATTTAGTTGATGAATGCCACATGTAACTAGAGACAAATTGTACTCACAGAGGATGAACTAAGCTGTGTCAGTGACCCTTATTGACCCCTGACTGACCCCACATACCTTATGACCTGGCAAATACTGTGACCAAGTGGCATTGGTAGTACTCAAAACTTATGCATAATCAAAAAAGAGGGTTACAGCAATGGACCTATATACTCTGTCCAGCTGTCGAAGTACGAAGAGGGTAGTAGCAGAGTAAGAGAGAGCGTGCGGGGCGTATACATATTATAAAGACTTCACGCCGAGGCTAGCAAAGCACAAGCGTGATGCAACTGAAAGGCAGTACTGGGTATACGCGCGTGTTGTCACTTCATACTTCAGACAAGACAAAGTATAGTGACCCCTGCATGACCTTTGACCCCAATCTGTGAAACACTCTGTATGAGACTTGGGCAAAGTGTTCATTTGTAAGTATTTTGAAATAATTTTGGGGTAAGAGAGATTGGCCCTGTTGTGCCCCTGAATGACTTTGTATTCAAAATATGTAAGCACTCCATATGTCTTGGATCCTGGCAAATACTATGAATAAGTGGCATTGGTAGTACATAAAAACTTATGCAGATGGAGCAAAAAGGAAGGTTAGAGTGACTGACCTGTAGTGACACTTGTGTGACCTTTGACATCAATCTGTGAACCCCCTCTTTGAGAGTTTATTGAGACATGGGTCAGGGATTCTTCTGACAAAGTGTAGTTAAAGGTGCAATGAGAGATTTCAAGTCATTCATATTTTCTGTGATATGTTGTGATTTCATATGCTCAATAGATTCCTTACCTTTTATTTGGTTACAGAAATAACTTAAAATGAAAACAAAAGGTGATTTGTATATGCTTATATTTCAATAGAAAACATAGGCTGAATTTTGTATTTGCTCCTATACAAAATTAGAAATTTCACAATTTTTGTACCAAAGAACAGTGCCAAACTTGGAATTTTCACATTTTTTTGAGGACACCTGTTATTTGAAATCTCTCGTTGCACCTTTAAAGGTCCCAGGAAATGCAAATAGAATTGATGTGGTTTGTGTCAAGAAATAGAAAATTCCAGGGTGACTGGTGTGAATCTATTCATGACACTGACTGATAATCAATACTTTCACAAATGATGTCACTGGTAGTGTATTCTTTTTTCTGGCCCTATTTATTGCAATGGAATGTCCCACATTGGCCACAAAGATTTTGAGTAGGTTTATAATCTCATTTCCTGGGCCTATAAGATCAGGCCCCATGTAATACTAGAAGCATTTTGAAATAGTAAGAGGTGTTAGAAAAAAGGGCCCTTTTGACCCTAAATGACTTTGGATTAAAATCTGTGAACACCCATAGGGCAAAGCATGCACCTGACAATTACTGTGACTGAATGGCATTGTTGGCACATACGAATTGTGGGCGAAGCAGCAAAAAGGGGAGTTGCAAAACGCAGGAGGGAGAAGAAGAAAATAAGTTGTTGGAAAGTTAGCTGGAAAGTTTTAAAGGTATGCACCAAATCACAGAAAATGAACTATGAGAGCACATTTCTGAATTTCACTTCAGGTCTTGGTAGCTTTGTGCTGGGCAGTTGCATCGAGTTTAGCGATAGTTGTGATATATGGAGTATATCCATCGTACAAAGGAGAGTATGAAATGAGCTTGGCTTCAAGGATCATGTATGGGACATTCAGTCGTTTTGTTTGGGCACTCGCCATTGGATGGGTTATCTTTGCCTGCAAGTGTGGATATGGAGGCGAGTATTACAACAGATAAAATGAGCAGTAATTTGGATTTCTGAAAGAGAGTTAGTAGTAGTGGGATCCAGTTTTCTGGACTCAAACAGACAAAAAGATAAGAGTTGGTGCATTGTTTCCGCAACCTGACCAGGTTTACCAAGAGTTTCCGTAACCTGACCCATCTGACACACTTATGAATTCGAAAGCCTTAACGCAATAAACCTGTGTTTTTATTTTTTTATTCTGTGAAGGGTTTCCGAATCCATCAGTGTCAGAAAAAAGTGTGTCAGATGGGTCAGGTTACGGAAACTCCCCGGTTTGCCTGATCAATATGAATTCAACAACCGTTACAGCTTTATTCTGTTAGGGTTGTTGAATTCATAGTGATCCGGTAAACCTGCATGGTCAGGTTATGGAAACACCAGGGTAGGTGTAGCAAAAACACTCTTTTAAGACACATGCAAACTTTGGAGATATGAACAAGTTAGAGGTTCCTGTCCAGTCTACCTAAAGCCTCTTTCATGACTAATTTTTCAACCTGTCTGGTGGGCATAATTAGTTACCAGTAGTGTTTTTGGCATTTGGTTTGTATTCAGCCTGAAAAATCACTATGGTGACCACTAGCTTTTGAGCTGCAAACCAACCACAGCAGTTTTTATTGATATTTGACCCGAAATGTGGGTCTTCTGGCTGAATTAGATCCACATTATTGCAAATGTTGCCTCCAGACATTTTTTATAAGTATACATGCGCTTAAATCATGCGAACAGATTGCATGTGAATAGCAGTTATCAGTTAAGATTTGTCAAAAGGCTTGTGACATTTATAAATTTGTTCTCTCTCACTCTCTCCTAGGTTTGGTTAATAAGTTCTTGTCATGGAATGGCTGGATTGTTCCAAGTCGTCTCACATTTACAGCATATCTCATTCATCCAATTGTCAACCTTACTTTTTATTTCAATTTTGGGTCAGCAATGCATTATTCACTTGTATTACTGGTAAGTACTATTACCCAACCAGATTGCAAAATTTAAGTGCCAACTTCTAGAGTCAACTCGACCAATAACCCTCTCCACAATATCTGCCAACAATTAAGCCAGGAACCTGAAGAGGGATGCCAAATTACCTGTGCCTGCCTGCCTGCTAGCCAGAGGCAATAGTGAAAAAGAGCATGTGCTTGGTTAAGGGTTGTTTTGATAAGAACTGGAAATGCCAAATTTCTGGTCCGTCCAATTGATCTTTAACTTGACGGCCCTTAACCAACGGAACACTAATGAATGAGCATAACAGTACATGGCACTATTTCCCGGCTATTTTCACATTGGAAGGCCGTTGACAGCAGCTGTTGAATTATTATCGGATCAACTCCGATATTAATTATCCCTAATTACAAAATTCCTTCTTTTGCGATACATAGACATGTTCGAGCTTAACCATTCACAGGTATGGTTTATAAGCCAGTTATCAATGCAACTGTGCAAAAATCTCAACATTTTTGGAAAATTGAGGGTGCTCTTCAAAAAATGTGCTATTATTACTTTAAGTAACCAGTTTACACATTGCTGAGGAGAATGCAGGACTGAGACGACCAGTTGGGTGCATGGATTACAGTCTTAAAGCACAAATGCTCAGAATGAATTTATTAATGAGGATTGTGAATGGTTCTAAATCCAAATGTAAATTCATAATGCAGTTTGCAACATTGGTCTGGTAGAAGTCTACTTCGTAATTTGATCCAGCCAACTGAATCCCATACCACCAAAACCATTATTATATACATAGGAAATTAATTCATACTGGGTTCACATACTTATACTGAATATTTCTTGAACATAACATACACGTGTGTACCTCTTATATGCCATGTTACTATTATTTAAAGATGTTTGCAGTTTGTAAATTTATATGCTATGCACTTGAAGAACAATCTATGCAAAAGTGAAGTTATGAAAATACAACTTCGTCTAAAAGGGAGTTCTGTAACCTGACCCATCTGACACACTTTTTCTGACACACTTATGAATTCGGAAACCTTAACGGAATAAACCTGTGCTTATTCTGTGAAGGGTTTCCGAATTCTTAAGTGTGTCAGAAAAAAATGTGTCAAATGGGTCAGGTTACGGAAACTCCCCACAAAAGAGGTGCAATAATATCCTGATGTATCTTTTCTTGCAGACTTTCTACTTTGTTGGTTGTCTTGGGATAGCATATGGCCTGGCTACCATCCTCTCCTTGATCATAGAATATCCATTTGCCAATCTAGAGAAGTTACTCATGCCAAAACATGTACAAAGGAAAAGAACTGTTGAATTGCTAACCCAAAATAGATCTCTTGATGGAACTTTATTATACACTTCAAAAACAGAGTGACAATTTGTACTAC
Organism: Ophioderma brevispina; assembly: GCA_023653785.1. Classification (NCBI taxonomy): domain Eukaryota; kingdom Metazoa; phylum Echinodermata; class Ophiuroidea; order Amphilepidida; family Ophiodermatidae; genus Ophioderma; species Ophioderma brevispina. The sequence goes on from JAMKCH010063636.1 coordinate 61,795, forward strand.
TATTTAGAGAGTGGCGTGGTCTAATGGTTAGGGAGCTTGCCTTTGGACCCAAGGGTCCCGGGTTCAAATCTCGGTGGGACCACTTGCTGGATTTATCCAAGGTACTCAATTCTGGATTTAATTTGTATAAGTGATATTGGTTAAACTCAGAATTACCACCTCGCTTCATGGTTCATTTGATATGGGCAAAGGAACCATGAAAGCTCTCCTTCCCATTCGGTGTGTATTTGTGTTTGATTAGTTTGTTTGGATGTTTGCAACATGGTGCTGATTAAAGCTGCTGCCTTGAAGTTGCATTGTTCTGTTTGATTAGTGCTGTATGTCTCTGGCAAGTTAGCCGACCGGCTACGATACGAGATTAAATAAACAGTTATATTATTATTACTTTGTATAATACAAAAAGACTAATGATAGTGTCAATGTTGGAGTATATTTTGAACAGTTGGATGCAATGGATTTGTCACAATCATGTGATCACAGGGGTGTTCCCCAGCAAACTTTCCTCTCTTGCACTAAAATGCCAAAAGCCTTCATAAAAAAGCTTCCAGGTAACTGTGTTCTCATCCTTTCTGGTCATTTTAGCGAAATAAATGTGAAAGGTAGCACTCACCAGGGTTAAGGTATGCCGTCAAAGTCGATGGGTGGTTTTTTTTTTTGGGGGGGGGTGATTGCCACCCAAGAATAATTTATGGTACATTAAAAAAATTCTTTTCAAAGTCAGTCAATTATCATCATGTACAGCTGAAAAACCACATGAAAAGTACCCAATATTCCTATCGTTTTAGTGCAAAATTGGATTTTTGCCTATTTTCTGTGAAAAATGAATTTTGCTGACTTGCGGACTTTATGTCATCATTGTGACACCATATTGGTATGTTGGTACTTATCAGTGGAAAGAAGAGGGACCACCACATAGCTATCCACTTGTATCAAAATCACAAGCATTGGGTGCTTAATAACAAATTTCTAAGAAGGTGGTAACAATCCCACTTGGTAAAACCGTGTTACAAAAAAGGCTTGGTAAGACAGAATTTTTACTTATAAACGCACCCACACTTACAAATACATGCATACAAACACCCTCGATGTACAGCTCCCACAAACACAATGTCACACATGTATGTACTACAGAGACACCCTTGCATGCACAAACATGCACGCACAGTCACACACACAGTCTCACACACACACACACACACACACACACACACACACACACACACACACACACACACACACATTACACCCTGGTTGATTTCAATTTTGGTTGTCAAGGTAAAAATTATCTTCATAGACATACTTAAAATGTTATTGGGTAATATGGTTTGTAACAAAAGAAAATGGAGTATTGTTCTGTAAACAAAATTATTTTGGTGATAGAGTGTCTTTAAATATTAATTAGCTTGCGGGGATATCAATGTGGTCTCCGTCGAGAAAAATGTAGTGTACACGTATCACCCCACAAGGTAAATGCATGCGTACACAAACATACAACCAAATGTTTTGTACTCTGCTTTTAGATATATGGAGGAAGTTTACATGGGCACAGGTGGTCCAGTGGATAAAGTGCCAAATCCACATGCCAAAGGTTGCGAGTCCCTGTCCGTTATTTAAGGCTGACTCAGAGATTTCCAGAGGAGGGCACCCTCAATTTTCAAACAAATCATGTTTTTGCATGTACCTAATGCTTGTCCATATACTAATCACTGTGTGAAATAGCTAAGCTCAAATGAAGTCCTTCATATAGAAAATCACATCTTTGTTATAAATTTCCGGATCCAGAATTTTTGTTCTACATAGTGTCCTATGGCACTGTATATATACATAAATGTTTACTGTATGAAAACTAAAAATCTGATTCATCTCAGCATTTTAGGTGACTATCTTTAGTTCTAGCTGGCTATTTCCAATTTATACTTAGAAAAATTATATTTCAAAATCTCTGAGTCAGCCTTTAAGTTGGAGATGTCAGGTGAATCCTGCTGGATGTCTCGAGCTACGGCGGTCCGGTAAGTACGTAATTCCTGTTTCTAAAATTGAAAAAAAAAAGTTGGCGTCAGTGTTTAAAAATTCTCAAGACTGGAATAATACTGAAAGGCATTGTGGGAAAAATGGATTCGCCCGTAGCGATTGCGTGTTAACTTTTCCGTGTCTGCGAGTACCGAAGTACCCGACAAAAACATTCAATTTTCTCGCTAGGTTCTATAGGTTCAGACGCAATTACGATACATATTTAAAACAAAACATAGTAACGGACCCTCTGATGCCAAAACTTCCATAGAACCCCTCCGTTTTCTGGAGATATTTGAGATTTAGTTTCATTTACACACATTCTCTATGACGGACTGATAACGTTAATCTCTCGCACAGTACCAATTTAGATAATATCTTTCGCAGTCTGTGACACAGACTACACACTTTCCGGACCGCCGTAGTCTCTAGCAATCACATCAATGCAGTTACATTACTTCCACATTGTATTTTTAATCAAAATGAAGAGTTTTAGTCCCCAAAATAATTTTTCATAGGTTTTTTCCAAAATTGCTTTTCACCAAAACACTTATGAAGTGAAAATAAACTGGTTAAAAAGCTGCTATCTACTGTAGATAGCACCAGTAATACAATATCAAAATAAGGGCAGATTGACTAATATGTTTAATACTCTTTTTCACTGTTCTTTGAATATGTGCATGATAATTATGTATATGCAATGCTTTCAATTGGAATATTAAATACATGAGACCATTTTCACATTGAAAACTTTGTTTTATTCTTTCCTATCATGAATGTCGGTGTGACACCTGCACAAAAAACAGTTTTTGCTGGAGACAAAGAAACAAGCTCAAATTACATGAAACATCTGTCTGTGAGCAAAGTAAACAGTGGGATGGAGGATTTGGTTTGGATCATTCTTTTGATATTCCATAATCCTGTCAAGTTGAACAATACCATGGGGAATCCTATTGTTCAGATTAATCTTGTATTTGCATAATTACACAAAGAGAGGTGGTCAATAGGTTTGGCTTTCTAAGACTGGCCAATCAAAATCAATTATACCTTTGTGGGGATTTTGCTGTTGATTTGAGCAATTACTCACAATCACATGCTTTTCATTACATCACACCTGTTTAAAGGGAGATGGCCCAATTTAAGGATATGAAGTTTTCATCTTGATATTTCAATCCGTTTTGATGTGAGAGCTAAAAATGTGATTTTGTAAGCCCCATAGAGCTGGAGTACTGTGTAAAATTAACATTGGTTGACCAAAATTAGGCACATTTTTGCTCATAACTTCCAAACCAAACATCCTTTGGCTCTAAGATTTCACAGGGTAAATGAGAAAAATGTAGCTTTCTTCTGATACCAAATGTTGACCACTTCCGGTAAAATCTGGGGCTTCTGGGGACGAGGCTATTAGCGACCGGGCCATGGACCTTTAACAAGTGTTGTGTGTGCATCTCTTGCTTAAAACACAACCATTTTATCTTTGAAATTCTTTGAGATGGCAGGTGAGTTTTGTCGCAGAATGGCCAGGATTGGCAAGGGATGGAAAAGACAAAGCACTCTTGGTTTGCCAACAATCATCCAAGAAAAGGAGGGCGTATGTTACCAATCACAGACAAATAGTCCACTACAAAATGTAAAGGTCAAAAGACTGACTCACCAGGAGTTTAATAGATCCTTCAAGTTGAACAGCACATGTGAACTGGTTCCAATTGTTCAAGACTTTGTTGATTCCAAATACGAAACCCCTGGTGTCATTGGATCCAAGTTGCGACCACTGGCTTCTAAACTCTCCAAAGTGGATAGATCCTTGCTGAAAAAGAAAGCAAAGGAAGAAGTTAGTGGCTATGTAGAAGTTCAGCTACCAACATGTGTGGAAGCTGTACAAGACTGCTTATCTGAACATGAAAGATGCAATCCAGGACGTGAGAGTTGCCTAGTGACTGCCAGCAATTTGTATAAAAAATAGGGACTGAGTGCTGTGATTCAATTAAAGGGATTAGCAGCGATTTGATAATCCGAAACGTCGAAAAAATCATAAAAATTCATATTTTTATATTTTTGTTACTGGTATGGATATGCGAACATAACCTGCAAGTGGTTGCCTTGAAATTCGTGTATTAAAGACAAGAAAGTACTTTTTATCTGATTCTGTAATTTCTATACGTGCGTATCAAAATTCTGACTTGAGATCAAAAAGCCTTTCCCGGTGAATATCACAGATTTTCAGCGTGATATTGTGCACCATGATCAATACAGTTTGACCTCAAACACAAACATTATTGATCTTTGTTCATTCTGTACTGGTGTAAACCACAATGAATCAGCTGTTTGGTGCAGATTTTGAGACTCCGTCGCTGTATGTCTATTTGCGGGAGACGGTATGACAAATTTCCTCAAATACTTTGTTTTTTTTTCACTATTTAGTGGTTTGTTTCTACATTAAAGCAGTTATATGGAATTGTACACACTTATCCCTGATTTCTAAGTTAAAAACATGCATTTCCACATTTTTTGATTCTCTCGGATTATCGCTGCTAATCTCGGATTATCGCTGCTAATCTCTTTAAAATGCAATACCTGCCCATTTGTCTCATCCAAGTGTAAGCTATATCGTGAAATGCCACGTGGAGGCAGAGGGTGCAAGTGTGCAGAAAGAACCAAACCGTGGTCTAGCTGGAGGCCTATACACTATGAGTTACAATATGCTCATCCACCAAGGACACAGTTCAGTGGGTTGTACTTGTACATACATTGACATGAACTGAGCTTGTGTGATTTTGGCATCATATATCATACCCAAAAACCAAGGGGTATATTTTCTAAATACATTGGTGAATGCAAACTACTGAACTGTGCCAAGGAAATTGAGATTTTACTAGCTCATAGTGATATAACACAAGCATTGCTACTGCTGGTGTGCAGCGCCTTCTGACCTCAATGAATAAGTCGGTGCCATGCCCTTCAAGCCTGCAGAAGCAACTCAACAATGTGGGAGATATAGTGCGGACTGTGAATGACAAAGACATGGTGGGAAAAAACTCAAAGGGACACTTGGTAAAAAGACACTCTGGGAAATGCAGGTTATGGGCACAACACTGCTGCAGCCAAAGCTGAGTGATGGGTAATACACAGCTGTTTGAAAGTCTCATTTATTATGACAAATGAGAATAATACAAAAAATATCAATGGTGACACACTTTTGACAACTAATTTGGAGTATTGATTCCACTATCTACATCCTGTGTAAATTTGATGAAATTCCATTGCGGGCAAATATAATTTTTCATATGCGAAAATTTTTCTATGCGAAATAGGCATGGCACTATAACATACAAATTATTACCTTTGTAGGCCTATATGGCAAGATTCCCGCAATGGATTTTTCTGATTTTTGTGGACGGAATAGCTCTTGCATGTCCCTACTTATATCAGTTGTCAAAATTGTGTCGCCATTGCTTAAAATTGCTCTAAAAATAAAAGAGACATGTCATGGGGTCAAACAGCTGTGAAGTGACGCCTAAAAGAAAAATTATTGGGTGTAACCATGAAAGCAAACTTTGTAAGCATGGAGAATTGGCTCGATCTCAAGGACTAGAAAGCAGATGTCCAGGCCATCAGAGCTGCAGAGTAACTATCTCTTCAAACTCTCCTTCGAGGGATGAAAAGCACGGAGGGGCAAAACTTGCTGAGATGCTCATCTCCAGTCAGGAACCTCTGTCTGTGGATAAACTGACAACAGATGCTGATGGAAGAATGCATGAAGGTTTTGCTTCTGCAATGCTTGACAAAGTTGTAAAAATCAATCATTATCTTGACACAGTGCACCTGAACCGATCGCAGCTAGTGCCATATTCACGGTTCCGCATCAAACCCAACCCACAGGGTTTTGTGTACATATACGGCTTCATCATTTATTCAAAAAATTATAACCAAGTCGAAGACATGCATTTAACTTGTATTATATGAAAGATAACTATCATAGAATTACTTGTGGGCTGAAAAATTTGGTTTCCATGGTTTCAAAATGCCACAAAAACTAGCAAATTAATAAAAATTGGGTTGAAAATCCAAGATGGCGGCTGTGAAGCTATTGTTTTTCAGGTGCTCACAAAAATAGTCATCAGAAGAAAATTTAGTGGAAGACAAGCCATTGACATGTTTTATATGAAAGATAATTGGATAAGGATTAATTTAAGACTCCAAAAATTCGTCTTTGGTTTCGAAATTAACAAAATCTAGGAAAATTGTCAATAAATCCAAAAATATGCAGCTATGCAATAAAATAATCAGGGCCGAACGGGTGTGGCCATTTTGTGACCCACTGACACACATGACCCTGATGAATTCTACGGAATAAAGTGCACTTTATTCTGTAAAGTCTGCTGAATTCATCAGGGTCGTGTGTCAGTGGGTCTCAAAATGGCCACACCCGGGCCGAACCCTGTGAACCTGATCACCCATCGGCCATGTACCTCAAGGCTCCGTCAGCAGGCAAAGAACAGATTGGCTGATAGCATGGCTTAGCGAGCAGAGTCTGAAGTTCGCGCAGCTAGGCTGAAATATGGAAAGAAAGAAAAAGTACTTGAGAAGTCAGTTGCTCACATCATTCCAGCCATTGTACAGTGCTATCAAGGAAAGCATGACCTGTGCCGGCTGCATTCACTCATTTGCAATGATTTGCAATGATTGCTGGCTAGAGCCTTGGAGAAGAGAATGGGGAAAGAGGCACTACGCAGAACCCGCTTTGGTTTCAACACACAGAAAGCCGAAGTGACTAATCACGTATTTGCAACAACCAATCCCAAGCATTCTATGACATGCTCCAGAAATGGTATTTACAGGGACCATAGTGCTATCCACATGTCAAACAATCCTGTAGGTGACTCTATAATGACCAAAGCAAGGGCTTGTGGGTTGCCTCTATGCTACATGAACTACCGGGAGTGTTATTTCCGTCGTCGTGTTCATTCGGACATCTTTAAACGATGCCGTGCAATGCTGCGAAGAAAACGATACTTCAAATATGACATTGTCTGTAATCAAAGTTGCTACATGAAAGCACAATTGGACCCAGTGTGACTTCTGATATCGATACATGAACCTTTTTTTCTAACAATGTGCACAAATGGGTGTATCAATTATGGCACTTGATACCTTAAAGGGATTATTGGCATGAATCTATCGGCACATATATAAATGAAATATCCATAAATATGACGTACTTGTACTAGATGGTTTTCATGGTCATTGGAGTATTCCTTGCGAAGAAAACACCATTTTCATGCTTAACTTTCAAAGCAGTAGACGATTTAACGAAGCTGCCATGTTTATTTTTATGCTATCGTTTTGCCACAAGCCATGTTTAGTCTTTCACACCAATTGAAAGATGATCGGTGGTTAGTCAAGTTCTGGCCTGTATGAAAGACTATCACGTTTACTTTTAACACTGAAATGAAAAACACAGCTTTAATTTTCCTTTACAATATATAAATTTATCAAAAATGGCATACATTTGTGCCTAATTTTTATAAAATGAGCCTGGGATTCTTGAGAAATATAGTTTTTAAAATAAAATTAGGAAACTCTTCATCATGCAAAGAAGCGCTACTCGGTACATTGAAAAGTACATAGATTGCTGAACCGTGCATTAGTGGGTTTCGAACACTGATCTCTATACAATGGATTGGAAACATGGGCTTCGTAATTGAGGCACTGACAGCCATATTGGTCATCCAAAATGAGCCCAAGCAGGTGGTTAAGAGCCGGTGATTTATACAAAATTTGTTTCCGTTGAAATGTGGATAAGCGACATAACAGACTACAGAATCAAGCCAATTCAGTGAGCTCATTGTATTTGCGCGTATGGGATGGCATGTCTCTAAAACGTGCACCCGGGATACAACTTCTGTTAAACAGGTGTCTCTGGAATGCTATTGTGTTCGGTAGACCAGGATGTCCGCCCGTTGCTCCATTCATCTAATATACAATTACTGTTGTGTAGCCAATCCATTGTATACAGATCAGTGGTTACAGTGCGACTGCGATAAAACTATAAATATTACGCGACCCCTTTTAAAATGTCCATGTTTTCATGGATTGTTAGTGTTTAGACCAACTAAAACCTTTGTTAATCACAAAATGATATCTAAAACACCCCTCTTTAACTTTTTCTCAAATCACTGAGGTTTTAAAAAGTGTAGTTTTTTTACAATAAAAAAATTTAAACGAACTTCGCTCCTATCCTTTGTGTGCTCAACAAAGTTCACAAGGA